>KN469369.1:8866-22277 GCA_000787095.1 Periophthalmodon schlosseri
ACTGGCTCCTCCAGCATTCCCTCATCACTTGGAAACCTTTCAAATCCATTAAAACATCAAAATAACTGTCCACAAAAGACGTAGATCTACAATTGAGCAACTCACCTTTTTCCTGGAATTAAAGAGGATCCAATTTTGCAACTTCTGTCTTGAAACAGAAAATATAAGAACATTGAGTAACATTTCCACCATGCAATGCTCAAATTACATAAGACTTTCGCTCTAATGCATAGCAGAGGAAGCTGACCATAAACACTGTGATTCTATGGGCACCGATGCTTATCTGCGTGACCTACATGTTGCTGAATATAGGACAGAGAAGGAAGAGGAATGGTGCAATCTTGGAATACCAGAATAAATAATCATGTTTTGGGAGTTGGTTGTTAGGGAATCAGCTGGAGATAAGGATCAAGTATAAAAAAGAGCATTATGTGTGTTCAAATGTACGCACAACCTTTCCTAGATCCTAGTCTTTCTAGTGTGCGCCTACTGACCCACATTCCTCCCCGGTTGTGTCACTGGAACTTGCGGCCTCTCCTGACCACCTGATACCAACACATGTAAATATATTCTAGGCTTGCTCTATATACAGTAGCTCAGTGACAGCTAGCCATCACGTCCTCGCCACAGGTACTTATCCTCACCATGCGCACATCTAGGTCACCCCTTCAAGAGCGCCTGTCTCGCCCTCCCCTCTCTAGGCCAGCAGTTACATAACACCAGTGATTCAATCCGAAAGGGCTGTTTATGTTTCCCCCCTTCTTGCTACATCTGGCCTCAGCTGACTGGAACTGTGCGTCAAAACTCAGCTGTTCTTCGAAAATACTAACACATTCCAAAGTTCAAGATTTTTTCTTCATGTGGGTTAGTAGATTAATTTGAGTAAGGCATGGGTCGGGAGTAGGCGTATCGTGTCAGCAGTGAAGCGGTCCTTTCAACTCGCTTGTCTAATCTGGAGGAGCTAATCCTAATCGCGTTAGTGTAAACACCAAAGCCATCTGGGCACAAACATACAACAGGGTGCATTATAACGAACCTGTCAAAAGGTCCTGGAAAGCACCACGAGGCAGGCCACAAACCCTGAAACGTCAGCTATCTGAAATTATACTTGGAAAACTTGGATCACCATGAAAAATAGAAATCAAACTTGTGGAAACTTTGAATGTATATAGGCCTCTCTTTTTTGCTTATCTGCAACCTAAATATTATTTAATTTCAGAAAATTGCAAGGAAAATAATATATGTTGTATTATATTCTCTTTCACTTTACTACACAAGATTCCATTCTATAATAATGTGATGCACATTTGCCTCTGTTTATCTGGATTTAAGACTAAGAAAAAAATACACTGACATTTGGACACAATTTGAAACGCTGATAGAAATAAGTAAATTAGGAATGTTCAGCTAAACCAACTGGAAAGTTTTGTGTTATAGTTATAATACTCTTAAGCCAGAGTCATTATTTTTTTTTAATTTATTTTTATTAGAACCTGTTAGATTTTTCCAACATACACTGATAACCTTAGGCCAGAGTCATTCTTAATAAACTACTAGTTCATGACGAATTAAGGCTTTGTTTATGCTTTATTAAAGATGCACTATGTAACGTTCCTGGTGGAGGGCTTATCTCCATTGAAATGTCATGTCATTTGCTTTGCCTGGAATGTTTCACAGGATGGCATTAACCTTATTCATCTCCATGGAGACTAACAGTTTATGCCACCACACAAAGTTATAGGTCAGATTTGTGGGGAAGCCACCCCACTCACAGAAGATGCATGTTTTTCAAGGAATTTTTGATTGGTAATTTATGCAAGATCCATCCATCCATTTTCATTAAACTTATCCGGAACCGGGTCACGGGGGCAGTAGTCTAAGCGGGGGTAAATTGAGAGCTTCGCCTTTCGATTCAGCTCCTTCTTTACCACGACAGTCCGATACAATGACCGCATCACTGCAGACACTGCACCGATCCACCTGTGAATCTCACGCTCCATCCTTCCCTCACTCGTGAACAAGACCCCGAGATACTTGAACTCCTCCACTTGAGGCAAAGACTCCCCACCCACCCGAAGAGGGCAAGCCACCTTTTTCCAGTCGAAAACCATGGCCTCAGATTTGGAGGAGCTGAATCTCATCCCACTCGGCTGCAAACCGCCCCAGCGCCTGCTGCAGGCCCTGGCTCGATGAAGCCATCAAGACATCATCTGCAAACAGCAGAGATGAGATCCTGTGGTTCCCGAACCGGACCCCCTCCGGCCCCTGGCTGCACCTAGAAATTCTGTCCATAAATACAATTAACAGAACCAGTGACAAAGGGCAGCCCTGGCGGAGTCCAAAATGCACTGGGAACAGGTCTGACTTACTGCCGGCAACGCGAACACAGCTCCGGCTCCGGTCATACAGTGACCGGACAGCTCTTAGCAAAGGGTCCCGGACCCCGTACTCCAGGAGCACCCCCCCAAAGGACACCACGAGGGACACTGTCGAATGCCTTCTCCAGATCCACAAAACACATGTGGACTGGTTGGGCAAACTCCCATGAACCTTCAAGGACCTGATGGAGAGTGTAGAGCTGGTCCAGTGTTCCACGACCGGGATGAAAACCACACTGCTCCTCCTGAATCCGAGGTTCGACTATCAGTCAGATTCTCCTCTCCAGTTTATGCAAGATAAATAAGTTTAATTCCATACTTTTAAATATTCCAGGCACAGTAATAACATCTCCATGAGACCAGCCAGTAGAGGACCCTCCACCAAAAAAGTTACATACCTTTAAGGCCAATTAGAGTGTAGTTATTATGAAGTGGTATCAAGTTTTTTTTGTTTTATTAATCTATATTATATCTATAAGTATAAGTCAAATTCTCAACTACTTAAAGGAGACTCCATTCTGGCAGTGGTTTGTCTTTCTTCCCCTGTCCACATATAGAGATGTTCCACTTGAGTGGGCTCTCCCTCCGCTTGACCTCCTGGATTTGCTGCATTCCTTCAGTATTTACCTTCTCTAAAGACAAGAACTAAAGAAAAGTAAAGAAAACAGCAGGGGGCTCATAAGTAGACTGAATGTAGACTTACAAACACATATATTAGTGCAACGGATTGGGTATTTGTATTGTGAAATTTTGTTTTTACAATATAGTTATTTTCAGATACAGTTTGGACCCATATTCTTTTCTGACTGACCCTCCACTTACTCTGAAACCTGATTTGATACAAACATATGTGTTTGACATGTGATCCTATTGTCTGATTACAATAGTGAATTATGACTTTTTGATATAAATTTTTGAATTTTCTGTTAATTTGAAAAGCAGTGCGTTTGGTGTCATTAAATGGGTAATTAGAGATAGTTAACATACTTTAAAGTCATTTTAAAAAATGATGTATATTGACATCACACAGGTTGTAATTGTTTCATTGTAAATTGTATGCAGTATGCTGGACTAGTTGCAGCAGAGTAAACGGACAGGCCGTTCCCACTCAATAATGCCCTCTCCCAACAGTGCAGCCCTTGTCAGCCAGCAGATGTTCCTTTGTCCTGGATAAGGTTGCTTCAGTTGAAGTTGGGACACTTGCTGCATCTTTTGAATTTTGCTCTGATCCCCCACCTCCCCCCTTTTCTGCATGGTACCCTCCGGGGCTATTGGCCTCACCTTCCCCTCCCCCGTTAGTTACCCCTCTAGCACCCCCACACTCCCACTAACCCATTAAGATCACTACATCTCCTGCTCTTTGTCTCCTCTTCGGTCAAAGCTGCACTAATCTACCCCCCTAATCACACAGACACATCAAAAGCCAATTTAACAGCCAATTACAGCAATGTAAAAGACAGCATCGTGTTTGTAATGAGATAAATACAAAAATCAACCCTAACCCAATAAAGCTACTACTGACCACAGCTGGATTTATCTAATTATCAATGCCCTTGTTTTAAGTTCCCACACAATAGTCAACGTAACTCACAAGTTTAGCACCGACTTCCTGTTTTTGTGCAGGCAGGAAGTTGAGAGGAGCTGCTACTCATTTTGTGGTACTTTTTTTGCCTTGACAAAACGATGCTGTCAGCTGCTACCCACTTACATTAAAAGACTCTAGAGTGATAGCTCAGTCTTCGTTACAACAAATCAAATTATGTCACTGGAGTGGATGCTATTGCTGATGGGGCAGATGACCTTTCTCTGGCCTTTGATGTGATGAATTTGAGGATCAGCAAGAAAAGTAAGTATCAAAGGAGGTGGTTTTACAGCAAGCAAAAAGAAGTAGTGGTGTCAAATTCGTGGTGCCTTTGAAGGTCTGATAAAGGTTATAATAGTCATTCTCCCCTTAGTTAAGCCTTGAGGCGCTGCATGTGTTGGGGGGTGGGGCATGAGGGATAAGGGGGTAGGTAGGTTGGGGGGTTCTCCAGACTTCCCCCTCCCTCTCTTTCTTTGTTCACTCACTCCTGCTTTTGTCTGTCTCCCACTTTGAGCGCATTACCTCCTTGTACCCTATTTCTATTTCCCTTACTTCCACTGTCCTTACCAGGGGTACACTGCGCCTTTGCCCGGTCTCCATGGCAACCAGACAGGCTGCAGGTACAGGGCGAGGTGTGCCCAAAGACACCGATAATGCGGTCTGTCTGGGTTGGAGCGCTTTTTCGCGCCACTCCACTCCAGGGCGTGGAGGAGAAGCAAAGGGGAGGAGGAGAAGGGGGAGGGGCGGACCCAGCCTCGCGCCAAAAGCCGGTGTTATTCAAATAAGCTCAGTGGGTGCGGCCCAACTGTCTGCGTGTCCTGTTAACCCCCTCTGAGCCGCAGTCTGGAGAGCACAACACACAAAGACAAGAGTGGGACAAGAGGGTGGACATTTGAATTGTTTCACACATGTTCTACTACTCATGTGCCAGCCAATACAAGGCAATATCTTCACACATTTAAATATATAAGGAAAAGCAAAACAAAACCATGTCTAGGCTCATTATTATTATTATTATTATTATTATTATTATTAACTGTTACTGTTATTTACATCATAACTATAATGTGTATTTAGAAGGATATATTATTTTAACACTATTATGTAATGTGATGAAATGTACTTATTTTCAATACATTTTACGTAAAACTAAGCTTCCTTTTTAATTCCCATGAATAACAAATAGACAATAATGATTTTATACAAATAGTATTACTGCATAGTCATTTTCTATATTCTTTTATGAACTTTTTTCTTATACGATTAGTTAATATTGTATGTATTTTCTTCCCCCATGTTAAAGACAATAGACATCTACATCAGCTTCCGTTTTCAAACAGTTGCTTTTTCACATCCTCTTTGTCTGTGAGGCGCAGAGAGAAGCAGAACCTCCAGGTATTCTCAGCACAAAGGAAGGTCAATAAACATACCTATATTCTACTGCTCTCTAGTGGATAAAAAGGCAAATTGCAAGGTACTGTCTCAACTGAGATTTTTTTACTCCATAACAAAAATGAAAAAAATAATAAGAGTAACAAAAAAGTGTCTTTTTAAAAAAAGTACTATATCGTTTCCAACTTTCTGTCAAAAAGACGTTTGACCTTTTCTTTTATTGTATCTAACAATTCACTATGAACACTGAAAATCATATTGAAATATAAAAATGACACACAACCAGTCAACACACTGTCTCATTCAATGTTTTTTTTCTCTATGTCTACTACTTT
The DNA here is from genome assembly GCA_000787095.1 of Periophthalmodon schlosseri. Lineage (NCBI taxonomy): Eukaryota > Metazoa > Chordata > Actinopteri > Gobiiformes > Gobiidae > Periophthalmodon > Periophthalmodon schlosseri. The sequence continues at coordinate 14,554 of KN469369.1, forward strand.
CTACATTTTATATACACGGAAGACATCAAATATATGATGCAAGATATATGGAATTATGTAGCAAAGAAAAAAGAAGGTAAAGAAGGTAACTAATTTTTTTTATATTCAAATCCTCAAAGTAGGAATGCTTTGCTTTGTTGACAGTGCTGCAAACCCTTCTGTCAATGAGCTTCTTAATGAAGTATCCTGAAATGGTTTTCTCTTCACAGCTATGCCTCCTCAGGGTCGAGAAATGCATCTTTTTTTTTTTTTTTTTTAATCTAAAACGCCTTCAGTGAGAATCTACAAAGGAAATAATGAAGAAAAATAACTGAAAAACTATGTCCAAACTTGTGACTGGTAGCGTAATTCCACATACCCACAATACATAACAACAGATAAATTCCACTTCAAAATGTTTGAGAGGTTTGATTAGATTTCAGATTCAATTTGTTCAATGGCAATTTGTTCAATGCTTTTTAAAATAATTTTACTGTAACTATCTTTAGAACCATTTAAGCAGAAGAAAATTGGAACATTAAATCCATTATTGGATCTATGCATTTACATTTACACTGATTTATTTAAATTTCTATTGATGAATTCTTAAGGTAACAATAAGGTACAATTGACTTGTATACAATCTCTGAGCAGACAGTGTAACAGCTGAAGACTACTGATAGTGAGATGCATTCACTTGTTCCAGACCAGTGCTGACGTATCCTTGAGCGACTGACCTCTCTAAATCGATAAAAGCTCTCAGAAGCCTGGGGGGAGTGAGGGGTCTTTGGCACAAACATTTTTGCAGTTGATTGTGCACAATTACTTTGAGTGCTTCTGTTCTGCCTCTTCAACCACTGATTTTCCCAATGTATTTTTAATGGACTTCCAGGAAAATGTTATAATCTAAAAGCAGAACATAACATAATGTGGGGCTGTGTTTTGATACCTTACTGTTACTTGTAAATGGTTTTGATGTTCATAGACTTCTTAGTGTTTCATTGTTCCTTTGTCCAGGTCCCAGAAAAGCTCTGCATTGTATCTTCTCCCTTGAAATCTTCTTAACCTTCTGTTAGCAGACACAAAACACCAGCTCTAATTAGTTTAAATTCATTTACTACTTTCAAAGCACCACACACACTTTCATCTCTGCATCACCCAGCTCTGTTTGATTGATGCCACATTCGCATTACACCCTCCCCTTGGCCAATCAGATTTCAGCTGCAGTTTTTTCCTGTTGCCTGGAAACTGGGGGTGGTTGCTAGTGTGTAATTCTAACTGTGGAAAGGATCCTGCAGCGCTGTTGTACACACGCAGAGGCAAAATAAAATAATGAAGATGGCGGCAGATGACCCACAATGGACTTTTCATTTTCAACATCACTGAACAGGAACACGATCTGCAAAAAAAGCACAGTAGTATCACATAAGGTTGTCTTAAAGTAATAGCATTAGTTGCTTGAGGAAATGAACTGAAGCATCATGACGCATTATGGTTTGGACACCGTGGCCTTCACCGTTCTATGTAGAGCATCATCTACTAGTTGTCACATATATTAAATCACTTCCGCAGCCACCACCTCAGGGATTTGCAAGGGTTAAAAAGGGGAGGACGCCAAATGGCTTTAAGTCAGTGCAGAGCGTGACATCAGGACACATAGTAACAGAAGATTAAGGAGAGGGGTTTAAGCCTTTTCCTATACTCCCACCTGTGTACTTCCGCAGTGGTGCAATTTTTTTGTATCTACGCTGCTGTCATCTCGAGAGTGCCCCACTGAAATGAAATATTGAAGACAGAGTGTTAGAACAAGAGGGATAGAGCCATCACGGGATGCACTGGCGCTCAGTGTGGTCCTGGAGAGAGTGAGGAAGAGCTGGGTAAACATGAGCAACGGGCAAACTCTCAGTGGAGGAAACACGACCACAAATGGCAGCGGAGGAGATAGAACAACGCTAGAAGACGCTCCGAAGCCCTCCACGCCAACCAGAAAGCCACAACCTGTGAGTAATGTAGTGCAACTAGACTGACAGGCTTTTGAGCTGTCATGTCATGAATAGTAGCAATTTTGTAACAAGCCCCTGATCAATTTCAACCAATTCAATGTTTAACTTTAACATTTTAAAGAATTATGTGTAAAAGGTGATGGAAATTGTTACAGGTAATGTTTTGGGACGCTATTCAATAGGAAGTCTATTGTCAAGTGTGACAAAAGGATAGGTTTCTGATTACAAATTAGACAAATATTCTGGCTACATTAAAGGGACAGATCACAATACCCCTCTAGAGGAGAAATACAGTATCTTGGTGCATGCAGAGCACATGCATATTTGATCACCTAAGATACTACACCAAAATTGTTTACTATTTGAATAGTGCTCAATATATACTCAACTGCCAAAAAATGTTATTTGAATTTGAAAAAGGATGTAAAATCTAGATGAACCAACTAATCAAGTCAAAACATCTAGTCAAAACTCATCTATACAAGATGTAATGTAATGCAGTGTAATATGTGTTTTAAAAATATGTTTAATACTAAATGGCAAGCTAAAGGGTTAACAGGTGTCAGTTCTTTGGCATGTCACTCTCAAAGTTAGCCTCTGGAAAGTATGTCCTATCAGCCTGCTGCCACTATGATGCTGTTTTGTCACTACTCAAAGCATTAGTAACAAAAACATACACAAATATAAAACTATATAATAAAAAAAATTATGACAATTTTTACCGTTACTGCAGCCTAAATCAGAGAATGCTATCACCATCGCAGTATCTTCTCGAGTTCTCTTTAACATGGAGAAGGAACAGAGGATCTTTGAGGAGCAGGGCATGGAGGAGTACATCAAGTATCAAGTGGATCACGAAACAGAACCCTTCAACCCAGGTCCTGCCTTCTCCTTTGTCAAGGTGAGACCACTATAAATATTACAAAACTAAATTAAAAGTTCTGATCTGTTATTCAAAAGCTGCAGAACATTATTAAAATAAAAAGAATAAGTAGGTTAATTGCAATATGATGAACAATTGGTCAAACGTCTTTTTATACTTTTTAATTTCTCCTTAATCAGGGCTAAACCATGAACCAGTTAAGTCCATACAAGGACTAAACTAGAACTTAACCAGAACTAAACCAGGTCTATGAAATAGTGTGATTAAATTAAACACAAAGAAGAAGGGCTAATAATACCAACTAGGACCAGACCTAAACTAAATTAGGTTCAAACTAAGACTAGACCAGGTCCATACAAGGGTAATCCAGTGTTGGCAGATACTAGGGATGCACTGATACCGGTATCGACTATCAGGGCTCATCCAGGAATATTTGTTGGATCAGGTAGGGCTGTGGGTTCCATGATATCAGTTCAACCGATATTCTGGTTGGGCATTTAATTGGATGTGATGAGACTATTGATACTACTGATACAGGCCCAGAACGTGTCATAATGTTTGAACTTCAATTTAGACAAAACTGTTCAATTTGCCTGACAAATCCAGCATGATATCTCTCTGTATTTTTATTACAGATTGATCATTCTGGTCCCCATGCCCTCCGTTACCTCTCAAGCCCGGTCAAATCGTAATTGTGCAATCAGATTTGCTTTTTTTCAGTGACACATGTGAAATGAAGGAGCTCATTGGTCACTTATGATTTACAAATAAAACAATGTTTATCTCACCTCAGATTAACAGAGTTTAGTGCTTCGCCCATTGATTCTGCAGAAATCCACAACGTTTTTGAGGCCCCTGAGATATTTTTTTTGTTTATTTTTTCCAATATGGACAGACCATAGGTGTCCCTGATTAGCTAATCCACCTGTCAATCACTCCCATTTGAAAATGGGGAGATTCAGCGCATTGATGAAGTGTGTATTCTGGATCCCAGGCAACTGTTCAGTAGTTACTTGCAGGATAATTAACAGTTGCATAACACAGTGGAATACATTTTGTAATAACTTAACTGTGTTAAACTATGAAAAAATTCCATTTTCAATCCCTACACTGGTATGGGTTAATATCAGACACCAGCAGATACTTAAAGCCATAGAATCGATTTTGGTATCAGAACTGAAAAAGCCAGATCGGTGCATGCCTAGATACTTACAGCCAAAGAAATAGTATTAGTATCAGAATAGTATTGGTATTGAGATTAAAAAGTGAGATTGGTAAATCTCTAACCAAGATTTACCTCAATCCATGTACAAAACTGGGAATACACCAGGACAAAACTGAGTATACCAGATGAAATGCAAAAGAACTAAAATACAACTTAACCAGAATGAAATGAAGGCTACACCAGGACTAACCCATTGCAAAATAGGCACCTTTTGTCATGTATATAATCCCATGGTCAATTCTATCATAAAAATACACTGAAGCTATATTTTGTAGTCTCTCTTAATCCCCCATATTTGTGTGGGCAGGCTCTGGAGGCAGTGAACGCTCAGCTTAGAGAACTGTACCCCTCCAGTGAAGAGCTCTTTGATGTGGTGCTTATAACAAATAACCATGCATACGTGGGCCTTCGTCTCATCAACACCATCAACCACCACCGTAAGTCACAAGTGAGCCCCCACTACCATCCTACATTATACATTATGGGTGTTTAAGTGTTTATTTCGTGGTATATTATCAACATTTGTCAATGTTTAATATTAGGATAAGAAAAAAATGGGAATAATTTTAAAGTTTATGATTAATTTTAGGATAAGATAATGCAAAGGTGTTTTAGTTTGATAAGTGTATGAGAATTACTATATCTATATATTTTAGGTTTAATATGTACGTTTAGAAATTATATTTATTGCCACACTGCCCCCTTGTGGCTATGACTGAGCAGCACAGTCTTGATCAGTACAAAAAATCATTCGGCTTTCAAACTGGGATCATTACAGAATTGATCTTAACAGTTAATGAAACGACCAGCCCATGAAGCAATCTGTATGCACCCCAAAGAAAATCTACACACGTATACATGCTCTGACCATCTTGAATGTAATGTGACGCATATTAGGGTACGTTTAGAAGAGTGCTACTGTAAATTGCCGATGTACATTCTGTGACACATAGTAGGTGGACTATGTAACTTTTCTAGTGGAAGGTCCAACACCTGCTTGTTTCCATGGAGATGTTAATGTTTTGCCGGGAATGTTTCACTGTTTGGCATTTAACTTATTTATCTCAACGTAAACAAACACTACCAGGCCAAGTTGCAGGTCTATGGAGCGGCGATCCTGCTCATGAGAGTGCATGTTTTTCATGAGCAATATAAACACCTGTGATTGAGTAAATGCAAGATAGATTAGTTTAATGTCATATTGTGAAACATTCGTGGAAAAGCAATATCATCACAATGGACACAATCAGATGTGTAGACCCTATGGACACATTCTGTTCTCCACACAGCTGCTCTCTCTATTCCCACAGTGCCACTGACTCATGACTCCTTCCACAGGTCACATATAGGACGTCCTCAAAGTGGACCTAAGACATAGCATTGTGACTAACATGAAGAGGAAATTAATCAAAGAAACTGCACGAGTCAATGGACAATGTATGTTCTCTATTGCTAGTCTAAGTCTTTAGGTCATAGGTCAGGCTCTTAAATGATAAAAAGCTGTCACTCAGAAATAGTTCGAATGGGGCTATCTCCGGGAAAGTTAAGGCAGAAAGCAAGTACTTCTGTACATGGTGACATTACACTGCTCCAAAATACATTACTAATATTGCACTATTTTTGTTCCTACTTGCAGAGTTATTGATCGAGCGTTTCTGTATGACTGGGGGGAAAAGCCCAATAGGATATTTAAAGGCCTACCACACAAACCTGTACCTATCTGCGGATTCAAGCAAGGTCCGGGAAGCCCTGGAAGAAGGTACAAAAGTATCTTGTATGCCTGTAGCTCTTGTATGACGAGGTAATAGCAGTGGCATTAAGAGTACTAAAAATGTGTTGTTAAGTAAAAGTACAGGTACAGTAAAATACTACTCAAAGTACTATAGAATTTTAGTTGCGTTTTAGATCAAACTTTTATAAGCAGTTTAAAATTGAATTAAATGTTTTCAAACCACAATCTGTGTATTCTCTGAGCTCTCGCCAATTGAGCAGTTGATACAGTGGCTTTATGTGTGTTTGTAGATGTAGAGAGGAAGAGTGAGGCACTTAGCAGCGCCAATTATTTTAAATAGCTACAATTAACCCAGAATCTACTTAATTTTGGTAACTTTAGTATTTGTAATCTGTCATTTTCCACCCCTAGGTAATGTGCTTTGTGATGGCAGGTATAGCAGCGGCCACAATGTTCACCCCAGACAAGATCACTGAAGTGTCCGACGTACAGCTGCGAGTAGCCTTTGATGGCGACGCGGTCCTGTTTTCAGACGAGTCGGAGCGCATTTACAAAGCCCACGGTCTGGACAAGTTCTTCGAGCATGAGAAGGAGCATGAGAACAGGCCCCTGGACCATGTAAGTTTTGTACTCTTCAAATGAAGACAGGAAAAAGGTATCCTTTTCTCACCATTTATTCAAGATGTAATGACATGAAAATATTTGTATATAAGTAAACAGAGCTTACAAATGGCAAAACTTAGGGCAATAACAACATAGACATCCCAAAGGCAGAGCAGAGTCTGATTGCTGCAACGTCTCTCACTATACTGACACTATACTGCATGAACGAGTCGGCTCTTTTGAACGGTTCTTTAACGTGAACAGCTGGAACCGGATCTCATTTTTTAAAAGAACCGAATATTTTTCTTTCTAATTTTTATGCATTTTTATACTGATTAACCCTGAACCATTACAAGAATCAGCGCAGAAGCAGAGCAGGAAATGAGTGAGAGCTTTGTGAACAAAAAAAAACCGTATATGGCATCATAATAAGTAATATTTTTTATTATAATTATTGTAGTGCAGTGTTTTATTTAGATTATTCATAATTTTAAAGAGTAAACACTCTCCCACTCTCAGTTTGAACCATTTTAAACACATCTGAGCTTTGGTCGTCTCTCTCAGTGATTTTGAACCATTTAAACACATCTGAGCTTTGGTCGTCTCTCTCAGTGATTATTTTGTAATTTCTCACATTGGCTTTTGTCATATAAATACATAGTAAAAGAGCCAGTCTTTTGAACGTCTCTTTGAAATGAATGGATCCAAAAGAGTCGAATCCCCTAAAAGAGTGGAAAGTTGCATCACTAATACTGACTGGCTAGGTGTGTTGGCTTAAGTTGCCACCTATTATTTATTTATTTATTTTTTTAATTATTTGTTATTTTAATCCATGGTTGCTACGCTTTAGTTTAGGACTGGGGTGTCACATGACAGATTACTTCCGGGCAACAAAATAAATATTTACAATAAAACACAGTGAATACTTAACACTCACTGTCTAGATGAATAAATATTGTTATTTACAGTGAACCTTAACCATTAATAATAAAAGTGCAAGTGCTATACAATAACATACAGTGTTAAAATAAAGTGCTGGCAACATAAGTATACAGCCACTGCCTGTAGGCCTATGTGCAAAAGAATAAAACTAAAAACATGCACAAAAGGCAATATCTGGAGATGGACTGTTGCTCCAGGTTGCTCTGGCAGCATTGAAGGATGGGTCAAATGCAGAGGACAAATTTCCCCACGGAAACAATAAAGTAAACCTTAAAAGGTGCACAACGTAATTTTTCTATTGGCCCGCAATCTTTTTGTCTCATGTTTTGCTTGGAATAATAATAATAATAATAATAA
>KN469371.1:7822-24811 GCA_000787095.1 Periophthalmodon schlosseri
CACTCTTTCTTTAGACAATAGAATGTGATTTTCAACATGAAATCATAGTACTTTATTTTATATTACCATACGGCCTTATATCTGTGGAATCCCTCAGTCGTCCAGGTAGGTCCCAAAAGACTTTTTCAGTATCGATACCTGCTCAAATGAGTATATCTAGTTTCGATACTACTCTTATTATAAATTAGTATCTGACTTTCGATACTTCACAACCGTTTAAGGTACATGGCGTGGTTTCTGGACAAGGCTGGTGTGGAGTTTGCATTCCCTGTGCTGTAGCAGATTTTATCACCAGATTATTAATGGCACCAATCCAGTTTTGCATGTCCTTGAAATGTACCGGTATTCCATTTTTGGGAAGCAAAATAACCAAAAGCTTTTTTTCCCATTTCAGTTCTAGTGCGGCCAGTTTTTAGACAAAGACAATTGTCTAAAGATCTTGTATTAAAAGTTCCTCTATCAAAGTTAAACAAGCAAATGAGATATTCAGGCAGTCTATCAGGTAGTCCCTTAGAAATACATTTTATACAGTGTTGTTCTCTTCTGACAGATAGCGATGGCCAACTTACTTTTTTATAGCGTATACAGTGATGGGTTTTAAATTCATCACCTGTTATGAAACAAAGGGCTGAATGAAAGACCGTATCTAAAGGTTTCAAAGTAGAAGCTGAAGTCTGCATGTAGATTATATCTCCATAATCCAGTGCAGAAAGAAATTTCTTTTCTGTAATTCACTGGGATGCAACATTTGTTTCCCTAATAATAAAATTATAATTTTTCCAAGACATGCATTTTAAAGGATAAGTTCTTGCCAAACCCCCCCATGATATTTACAGTATAGGTGGTGACTCTATCAATGTACCATTTAGTGTACAAAATTTTTGTTTGTTTGTTTTTGTTTTTGTTTTTTAGAAAAAAATACTTAGTTTAATATGCATTCAATGATAATTTAAGATTTTTGAGGGAATTTTGGATTTCAATAAAATCTTGCTGCAGTTTTAAAATCGCCTGATCAGCAGAGGGAGCACTTACATACAAAACAGCATAATCTGCATATAAATGTAAGAAGCCTTTCCAATGAATTAAAATGGATAAACATAGTAAAAAGTAGTGGGCCCAAAATTGAGACTTTGCTTAAAGTTACAAACATTATTTAAACCATTGGCTACTACTGCCTGGGCTCTGTTTGAAAGATAATTTTGGAACCAATTCCATGTAGTATTGTCAAATCCAATATGCTTCAGATGCTTCAAGAGGACTCCATGATCCACTAAATCAAAAGCTTTAGTTAAATCAATAAACAGAGCTACACAATCTTGTTTGTTATCAAGGGCTGTGAAAATGTCATTTAAAACTTTTGTGAATACATCATTAGGAGCATTTTTAAGTGCAGAAGGTGCACAATAATTATCAGCAAGAGCCAATTTTTAATCATAATTTACATAACAGACAGAGACAGATATTCAAAACATTTAGGCTTTGAGCAGGAGAATAAAAGGTCCACAGACAGGTGATCTTTGACATAAATGACACCACCTCCTTTAGACCTGCCTGTCACAATGAAAAATTGTAAACTTCCTCATCACTTATTTTATATGGTAGCCAGGTTTCAGAAAATATAAATATATCTGGGCCTGTTTAATCTGCCCAGACTTTAATGTAATCGAATTTAGATGTGACACTACATACATTCACATGTATAATTCCCAGCCCCTTCCTTGTATTGAGGTTTTGCATATCAAATAGGCCTAGCTCCTTAGGGATGATAGCCTTATTTGAGTTTGACTGGGATCGATTTGACATCTGGGAAATAGGTTTGTTAGTAATATTAATATTAACCAAGCTACACGACCTCCGATAATGTCTTTCATGTCTATGAGATATTCTATGTGAAAGGAGTCACTCAGTAGGCCTAATAGATGCACACTCCAGTGATTGTCATTTACGGCATATATTTAATTTTTAGTGGACTTGGAGAATGGTTACTGTTTCATGAACTAGAAATTCATACAGACATCATTCAGACACGGTTTTTGCTTTCTAGATGTGCTCCACCACCACTACAACCTTGCCCTCCAGTCAGCTGATGCTAACCTCCTGTCTCCCCCCACAGGGACTAAACACATCCAAGACTCATTCACACTCACCACCTTCAAAAAGCCCTGGAAAGCTGTTCAAAACTGTCTTCAAGTAACTTTCATCTTGTACCTTCTGCGTCTTCTTGTTTAGTGCCATGAAATGTACTATACAAGTATTATTGCAACCACTTAACACCGTAATAAAGGATGCTCAAAGGTCTAATCAGAAAATTGTTTATTCAGAATGATTCAGGCTTAGTAACTACCTAACTAAGGGGTTAGAGTTGGGAGTTAGGATTAGGGTATTCATTAAATTTTTTGTTCATTTTGAATTATGTCTTTGTTCATGCTTTATTAAGCTAAAGAAAAATTCAATTCTGTCAACTGGACAAAAGAGTGAAGACGTTTTGCTGCTCATCCAAAACACTTCTTCAGTTCTGGTCAGATTACTGGTGGACACTTAAATCCATCTGAGGGAGGGGCTAACTACACTGAAAGTATCTATTTGTTTACAGTTTCTATTTGTTGGCTTGGTCTATTGAGCTACAACTGAGTCATATTTTGCATAATCATTCAGGCCCCTAATGGGGGCTCTTACACCTATTAGCATACTGGCTATCACTATCGTTTTCCTTGTTTAGATTTAACTCTGGGGATGGAGTTATATATAGGAGATAAATTATGTCTATCTAAGCCTGTTCAAAGATGAATTGTCTGTCCTAACAAAAATTGCTTCTTTAACTCCCCTCTCAAACTATTAATTTTCTTTGGGTAAGATCTGTACCTCACTATCTTCAAAGGAGTGGTTAGTGGCTTTGAGATGGAGATGTACAGCAGATTGAGGTCCCGAGGAGCTCTCGTGACAGTGTTGGTACATTCTTTTATGAAGTGGCTGTTATCTTTCACCAATATAACACTCACTGCAGTCTTCACTACACATTGCTTTATTTGTGGCTTTGGGGTTTGTTCTTTTGGGGGACCAGTCTTAAAGTGTTTGTAGGTTTGAAATAGACCGAGATTTCATGCTGTCTGAAAATCCTCTGAAGCTTTTCAGACACACCAGCAGTGGAGAGAATACCGGTAGTTACATTTTTCTCCTTTTCACTCTAAAACATTTGTCCATTTGACAAAAGTTAATTTTTCTTTTGCTATGGATCATACCTGGACAACTGGGGGATTACCGTACACAGACATGCTTTATTAAGGTTATTGAAAGTGTAATTATTAGAAAGTGTTGCTAAGTTCTCATTATAAATATCAAACAACATTATAATATGATATTTATGAATGAAACTGGCATATTTAGGATTAGGTTGTAGTAGTGTGGTTAGCTCTTCTAGTTGATTCTGAGGCTGGCTGAATGCATTCTCTTTGTTTGTTGTCTGTCAGTGTGTAATGCAGACATGACTAACCACCCCCTGTCTGGAGGCCCATCGCTGATGGAACAGGCAATAATTATCAGTGCAAGACTATTGTAGTGGTATGTGCTTTACGCTTCACAGCACAGGTCATTGTTGAAATTGGTCCTCAATACATCCACCTGACTAAATAAAGCTTATATAAATAAAATAAATAAAGAAATTAATAATGTAGTAACGCCTGCTATGTGGTCTGGTCTTAAAAAGCAAAAACCCATAATTAAAATATGCGGTGATCACTCTTGGTTATACAAACAGAATGCTTGATTAAATCTTAGTGAAAAAGCTTGTGTCTTTCTAATTTAGGAGAACGTGTCCCACAGGAGGTCTTGCCGAGTAATAGCTGTGAATACCCTCAATACAAAGAGCCATCCAGTCCTAATTAAAAAGACTCTACAGCTGAGTCCCCATATACAAACTCCCCTTTTTTTGTATTTGAGACTTGCACAAATAGAGACCCCACTGGCTGTTATAGACTTGGTATGCACAGGATGTTACTGTCAAAAATAGGCTGCTGCAAAATGCCCACTTCTGTATTCAGCATTTCATTTCGTCTGCTGCGTTTTTGGCCTTGAAGGATTGAATAACAGGTTCTAAGTGCCTGGACACCAAATTACGGGCCACCTCCGTACCGTGGTTGGATTGGCGTCCCGGAACTTGAGCTTGATTACATAGTGTTGAGTGAACAGACAAGAGACATGAGGGTCAATGTTTCTCTATTCAACACTCCACTTTCTAAGTCACTGTTTGGTAAGCTACGAGGAAGTGACCCACACGATTGTAGAGGACCATTTACCTTTCACAAGTCATTTACTCAAACTAAAACATCCTGCGTTTTAGAACATGATATGTAGCAATTTTTCAACAATAAAAACATATACATAAAACTCTGCTGTTTGCTACTGCTATCTGAACAGGAAGTCAGTGTTGCCATTTTTTTTTAGGTTTGCGCAAAAAAATAAACACATTTTAATTGGTCATTACGTATTCAAGGAAAAAAGTTAAAACACTGGGTGAATTTGAAAAAAAAAAAAAAAAAAACCCCAACTATGATTAATCACAGTTTTTGGAAAGGGATTTGGAAAGGCTTACAAAACTATTTGAATTGCTTTGTGAGTGAGAACCATTATCCACATGCTGGGCGCTGTGATAACAAGGGTGAATCTTTCCAAAACAGCTTTTGAATTTATGTGTTCTATCAGCATGGTCTTTGATGACAAAATTTCAAAAAAGTATGGGAAACTAGAGGGTGTTTTTATCCATATAATGCTTTTGCAGTTGATGTATAATAGAACATAGCAAAACATATAAGCCTTTTGATATCCCTGTTTTCTCTGGGTGCATTTCATTTTTCCTTTCTGTAAGTGATAGGTTTCCACTAAAATATAACACGCTTGAGGCCCATAGTTAATAATTAGTCCCCCTTCACCTGAGAGTTATAAGCCAAAGAAGCTACATGAATCAGTGTCTGCAGTCAAAGGGAACCTCATTGTAGTTATGGGGATTTTAGTGTATAACTCATAGCTTTTATTGTAACAACTGATTATTCTAAAGACCTGAGTAACAGTGATATCTCGAGATGACACAATAGATATGAAACAATTATGGAAAACAAAAAAGTTATATTGAACCACTTGAGCAAAGATACAATGCGTGTTTAATACTACCCCTTAATACTCCCCATTTTTCAGCAAATCCAGATGCTTTCGGAGAATCAATGTCAGAAGTTTAAAGGCTTACCACTGAAAATAACCTATTGATTTTAGCAGTACCATGGGCCGCTCTTAATTAGAACCAGTAAACGGGTACTTCGTCACTTCTCTGCTCGACAGGCCCATTTCCTAATGTTAAAATCATCAGCTTTGTTCAGGCCTCAAGAGAAACTTGGACTGCCTTTCTTGTGGAAAACTGCTCTCAAAATAAGGTTAAATATTTTTAGATGAAACAAACGTGCCTCTCTTGTTGGGATGCTCAGTGTGATGTGCTGTGGAACCAAGACAGTGCAGCATTATAAACAAATATGACTCATCATCTGTGAATACAATTGTTTTGCTTTTGGGTTTAACAGGCTATTTAAACAAATGCAAAATAACTTAGGCTACAGGGGAGATAATAGGATCAGAATTTGTACTTAATACGTTAAAAAAGATAACCATGAAGCGACTTGCCTCAGCTAAAGCTTGAATGCTGTATCTATGCTATAAGCCATATCGACAAAAACGGCTGAAATGTCCTCAAAGCACTTTTACTTTGATAGGTTGTCTATGTGTGAGAGGATAAAAAGTGTAACAATCTCCAAGGTTAGGTTATACGTACATGATGAACAATCTGGCTCTAGACTACCCTGAAAAATCGAAGTAGTCGCTCAGATAGGAAGACAGTAAACAACAGTAAATGGCATTCTACTTTATACAGTGAAATAAAAAATCCTGCTGCTGTACCTTTGGCTCACCAGGGTTCAGTAGGTGACATGAACTAAGACTACACCTCAAAGAGTGTAAGGAAAACTGAAAGATGTTTCCTCTATTCATGACCCAAAGGGAAGCCATATAGTTTATTAATGTATTGTCAGGAGGTTCGGTGGAAGAAGGGCAGGATGCTGGAGGCATTGTTGTGCACTGATCACAGTATGACCCCATGCAACTCCTCCCCAGCTTTGCTCTGTCCAGAATGATAAACTGGAGAAATATTTCATTGCTGCATGGCTTGATCAGGCTAAAACATTACAATGACATAACTTCGACTGCGGCCATATTGGATCCATAATCTTAAACTAAAAAAAACCCAATATATTCTGTCAGTTAGAGCCAACTGTATCTCCATTTCAACTACAAGTCATAAATTGTCCTTGCTAAACTATCACTGCATCAAAATTGTGACAAACAAGGACTAAACCCAAAACTAAACCTGGACTAGACCAGGACTGAACAAGGACTAGAACAAGACCAAACCAAGCCCACATCAGGATGAAAATAGGCTCTATTTAGGACTAAACAGTGATGAAAGGTAACAAAGTAAAAATAGTAAAGTACTGTACTGAAGTAGAATTTTTAGGTACATTTACTTCACTACATTTGAGAGCAGGTATCTGTACTTTCTATTTCACTACATTTTTTAACAGGACTGAAAAATACTTTTCATATGATTTGAGGGGTTATTTTTTACCATGTTTGTAATAACATCCTGAATGAAGTTTTTGAGTTCAAGCTTCAGCTTTGAACAAACAAACATACATACACAAAATTCATGAGAAAAATTAAGAAATTGATTCGTATTGTTACTGTCGACCAACATATCATTTTAAAATCAATATCACTACATTTACACTTTAACAAATGAGCAACACTTGTGTGAAATACTTTTACTTTTTACTCTTAAAGCAAACGAGTACTTAAATACTTTTACTTAAGTAGATTTTTTCATGTGATACTTGTACTTTTACTTTAGTAACTTTTTGACCTCTGTATCTGTACTTTTACTTAAGTAACAAAATTGAGTACTTCATCCACCACTGGGACTAAATAATGAAAGAGTGACTGCACCCTTAATGACTCATACCCTTATTCATCAACTCAACACATTATCACAGTATTACTTGCTGTTCTCCCCCCAGGTCAGCTCAATAGACTTTGAAAGTTCAGTGTTTCTAGTCAATGGTTGTATTTCTGCAAATTACAAGTAAACTTTCCAGAACTGATGTGTATGTACCTTATGTTATGTAATGCCATTGTAAGTATTGAACAAAGACAATAATAGCATGAGCAGAAACAGGAGATGAAAACACGAGGATTTGGGGTATTATAGACTTGGCAGAGTGAGTAGGAAGCCTGTCAGATATGCTCTCCAATAGCTAGGTGCTCATTAGCATACTGCATTGGTCTAAATATAGTTGTAATCCCATGCTGAAGGCCAAATAGACAAAGCACAGTGTGATGGGGCATAATATTGAATCATAACCCTTTGTATCACGACTACCAGAACACATGCTATCAACACGATCATGATAAAACACATCAAACGCGGGCCCTGGATGCATGACGTGAGGTGGGCTGTGGAGAATGGCTGTGGGCTGCTCCGTGTCAGGGGAATCTGCTAAAGGTCACTGGCAAAACACTGGCGTTTGGGCTGGAGGGGGCCGACAGGGACCGGCAGGGACCGACAAGGACAGGGAGGCGCGGGTGGCATGGGGCAGAGTGTCTGCGAGACTTATTCACATTCACAGCGCATTACACAGCCACCAGTAAATTGATTTATACCTGTATGTTCTGATTTGTAGAATACACAGGATATATATGTTTAAACATTACTTATATGTATCTTCAGAAGTAAAGCTATTCAAGGCTATTCAAAAATTATAAAAAGTTACTCTCAATAGTAATGAAAGTGCTCAGGTTCAGTAGAGTTTGTACGCAGCTGTTGTACACTAACAGCAGAGAGTAATGTTGATTTATTTACAGTGACAAAATCATTTTCCATGATGTAATATTTTGTGTTTTGATTCTCAGGCTGAATATATCAAGGGACTATCAGAAATAAACTTGTTATGAGAATCTGAACCCGACACAAACAATTAACAGATCCGGGCGCTTTTTCCTCAACTAGGGACTTTTATTACACTAACACAAAGTTATAGCTGAACTCACCAGAAAACCACCTCTGCTCTTTCCTAAATTGGGAGGGATATGAATATGAATCCAAATGATGAAGTTTAAATAGCTATTTAATTCATGTAGCAGGCTGTTTTTCTGCTTAACATAAGTTTAAACCTTTAAATTACCAAACACACATTCCCTCCTGTTTTCTTACACAGTGCTGTATCTTATAGGAAAGGTTACCTCAGCACTGTGTGTCAGACAGTTTAAATATTGGTATAAACAGGAGAGGTCATGTGGAGGCTCAAACTCGATTTGAACAAAGGCCGTGCGGTAAGTGAGCTCCCAGACAAAGCACTGCCTCCATTGGCAGTCACTGTGTGGAACTATTGATTTATCTGCTTCACTGATGTGGGATCTTCACATCTCACTCCTGTCTTCTCCTACACATTCAAAGCTTCTCAAAAGAGGAATTACCAACTCCTCCATTCCGATTCTTGCACCAGTTTCTGTATCTGCCCCAAATAGTTTTAGGCTATAATTAGCACCACAAAAGCTTTCCAGCAGCGGGGGTTGAAGGAGATGTTGAAGGATTTTCAGAGAGTTGTACCTAAAAAAAACGAAGACTGAACATATATATTCACAATAAAAAAAAATGTAATTTAACTGCCATATTTGTGTCAGTAATGATGTAGTATCAGTAAAATAGTAAAATAGTTGGTAGTTGGTATTGTGATACTGTTTGAATTAGCAATGGTTATAGTAACTCACATCAGATTTGCTAAGTAGTAGTAACAACTTATCCTGCAGTTCGACAGTACATACAAATAACCAGCAGGTGCAGCCACCTTTAAGAATTTATTATTTACTCTCTAAACTTTTAACTTTTAAAAACTTTCACTTTTCTAAACTTTTGCTAGAATTCACATTCTTTTCACTGAAATATTTTAATTAAAAATATAACAATAATAATGATAATAATACAGCATTAGTCTTATATAGATGTCTCAAAGATGCACAGTTTGGTGCATCATTCATTCCACACTCAGTGGTTGTAAGCTTCTATTTTGGCCACAGCTGCCCTGGGGCAGACTGACAGAAGCAAGGCTGCCAATCTGCACCATGAGTCCCTCCGACCAACACTCACACACACAACTTTCAAACTAGGCGGGTGAAGTGTCTTGCCTAAGAACACAAAAACAGTTTTTGCCACTGGTGCCCCAGTGTTTGCACCTGAAATTCCCAATTTTCCCATCCAAGTACTAACCAGGCCCAGCCTTACTTAGCGTCTGAGATGTGACGTGATCAGGCTTTGACAAGGAGGTTTGGCCACAATTTTAAGTACAATTTTCCTCAGCATACTGTGTTCTTGACAGCTGACACTGGTTTAAATGATTGTGTGAGCAGATAAAAGAAGCCTAGCGCCGCAAGCCACTAACTGTCACTAATTGCCACTAATTGTCACTAAATCTTTCAATTATGTCAATGTTAAGTCTACCCCTCGCTCTTATGGCACTGGACTTGTACACTGAAACCTGGAGTTTAAATCCGGCCACAGGTTTTAATATCCAGCACGCCGTGTTCTTCACAGCTGACACAAGTTAAATGTGATTGTGTGGGCAGAGAAAACAACTTGAAACCAACAGTCCAGAAATGTCTTATTAAACTGCATTGTAGCGGATACATCACTCACCTTCATATCTGAGGGTCTCCGGTTCAAGTTCTGACTCTGGCACTTTGACACTTTGAAATTGTCATTATATGTGCAGTCACAAAGCAAAGGCTATAACCATTGCACAGTAGCCGCTCTAGTTGTTGTTTCTATTGGATTTGCAATGGTAGTAGCAATACATCATACCTGACCAACTGTTGCACCAAATGTTATTGTATTCAACACAGACAGCCAATGGAAGAACAGTAACCTTTATCACACATTAATACCTGTCTTTACTCAGCATATTTTGACATAAATAAACCGTGGGTGACAGGACTTTCTGAATAATGTTTTAAAATTACCATTTTCTTAGTGTAAGCAAAACCTACAAAATCTCCCATAACACAAAAAGACACTCAGCATGGTTCCTGTCTCCTCCTCACAAATACAGCAGAGCATATAGAGCAGTGATGAGTCAGTAAGCTGCTCTCACCATGTGGATTACACTCTCTCTCCCCCTCACAACACAAGGCCTACAGTTACTTCATATTTAACAAGACCATAGAAATGAACTGCCTGGATTTGACACAAGAAGGTCATCGCTAATTAAGCCAACCCTACGCTCTGTTGCCTTGTGGATTTTAAGAGGGCTGAGATATGACAGAGCCTAACTACTGCATATTTAATCTGTCATTAAAAGAAGCCTATTATCCATCGACATAATGGGGCTATTTTTATTTCACCTGGGGGAAGACGTTATACAACTAAAGACCGTGAGTGTGGTTGTGTTACCAGTATAGGCGCGTGGGCTGATGTAACGGACTGAAAAGTAACAGAATACTTTTACTCAAGTACATTTTTTTCAAGTAGGCAATCAAGTAACAATCTATTCTTGGTTGGTTGCAGTAGTAAAGTACAAGTAAGAGTTGTTGTAACATAAGCAGTTCTGCAAATGAATTGTTACAGTAAACACTAAAATCCCAAGTACAAAATGGAGCTGGAGGACAGGTTAGAATTCTATGATAGAATTTACTTACACTGTGAGAGTGCAGACTGGTTGACCTGGTTTATGAAATAGCATCAGAAAGTGGTGGCATTATTCAACAAAAGGCATGATTTTTGTCACTGGAATTGACTTCAAGCCACAAGATAAAGTTTGAAGTGCCAATTGTAAAACTAATATTGATAAGGCTCAACATTTGTGATTTTCTCTTTGGATATATCTTTCAAAAACATTCAATCCCCTATACTATTATATTTGCCCCTGCACTCATCTGAAATCACGATGTAATCAAATTCTAGACCGTGAGCCTATTGAAGTACAGATGGTGGCAGCAAAACAGATTAGTCATACTAGTTGTAGTAATACTACAATGAATGGTGATTGTTGTATATGCACTGGTATTACATGCAGTACTGTAGGTGACCATTGGAAAATTACTCACTTTGCATTAAGACATTGTATTTATGAGTAGCAGTACCTTTACTTGAGTACATATTTGGGGTATTACTTGCACCTCTTCTTTGAGTACAATAAAAACATTCTTCAAAAGCTGTCGTCAGGCCCACACATCAAAGTCTGGAGCTGAGTCCAAAGAGCAAAAGACAGTGAGTTTATAAGAGTTTGTTTACTTGTGTCCAAACTTGGGAGGCGTTCTTCAGCAGTCTGACAAGAACAGTAAAGTCCCTCGATAAATGATTTTGTCTTGTTCAAGTCGGATGGAGGATGTAGTTTCTCTGCCCAGACCATTTGGCTGAGGACTGCTACAGATGCTTTGTAATGGGAAATGCTGAATTCCACAAAGCCATGGTGTATTTTTGTGCATTCGACAAACTGCTTCTCACCACAGCTTGAAATAAGATTTGCTCCCTATTGAAGGAACATAGTGAGAACAAATTGGAAAGTTAGCCAGTTTTTATGCCAGATGCTCTTGCATCCATATTGTAAAGCAGTGAAGGTGCAGTTACCCTAGGACAGCAACAGCATTGCAGAGTGAGGAACAAAGTATCAGCCCTCACCCCCGGATAACCTCTCCAACCACTGTTGCCAGCATATGTTTTTATTTGTTTTGTAATTTGTTTTGTTAGAAAATGTATTGTGTTTGTCTTAGTTGTTGAAGGTGCACTATGAAATTTATCTGAAGGTCTGCCCCCGTTTGTCTTTCTGTTATTGCATTGTCTGGAATGTTCCACAATATGGCATTAAACCTAACTATCTCCCAGTAGGTTAGACTACTGTAATGGTCTGCTGCTCGAGTCCTGACAAGAACCAGGAAGTCGAGCACATAAGTCCTGTGCTCACGTCTCTGCACTGGCTTCCTGTGGCTCAGAGAATAGACTTTAAAGGAGCTCTGCTGTACAAGTCTCTAAACATGGGGAATCAGCATTTCAGTTTTATGTAGCTAAAGCCTGGAACAGTATTCTTGAAGATGTGAGACAGGCGTCTACTCTGCAATGTTTAAATCCAGGCTTAATGTCTTTCTTATCCTGTAAAGCATTTAGAATGACTTTGTGTACGCATTGTGCTATACAAATAAACTTGCCTTGCCTCTATTCAGCATCCATTTAATTACATGTGTTTTCATTGCTCAAAAATATCTTGAAAAACATAGAACTTATTGTGAGCAAGCTTGCCTCTCCATAGATCTGACCTGTACCTTGGCCTGGCTATCCCATCTTCTTATGTCTCCATGGAGACAAGCAGGTGACTTCACCAGAAAAGTTACGCTGTGCACTTTTAAGCATACGAATGTTAACACACCATAATTTCCTTCGTAGGAGTCCAGAACAGCTAATCTCTATTGTAATCTCTGTATAATTATTTGTGTAAATTCTTGGACATTAATTCAGACTGCATATGTAAATGAGAGGCTTATCAGAGAACAAGAGAGATTGCATAAGTAGATTACTGAACAGAGCCGCATATGATCTTGCAGGGGAAACAATAAACGTTGTGCTGTGGAGACCCTCCAAGTACGAAGTAAAGAAAGCACAAAGAACAGCACACAGTTTTATGTTGTTTAGTTCTAAACTTGCATTATTTAAAAGAAACAAAATCATTACTAACAAACCCGTACAAAATGGCTTGCCACTGCAGTGTCGTTCATCAACCCTGTAGCATTACCATTGTTCTACGCTTCCCTCCTCTGTCTACTCATTCCAGCTTTGTAGAGGTCATCCAACTTGGCAACCACTGAATCATTTAATACATGAATTTGTGAGTTCTATTGTGTCTGTTGGGATTGGGATTGGGATTGCTAATTGCGCTGGCGCTTCCCATTTACACACATATGCAAACATGTCATGCACCTGTCTGGGATACCTATTTCTAAGCTCTATTCATGGGCCGCATTATATTCCTCATCGTACATTATTCAGATTTGAATCAAGGGCTGTCAGCTTGCACATCTCGGGATTTAATATTGTGGACCAGAATAGCTGTGACAGGACTTTTGGTGAGATCTAGTGAGTTTTGTGACAAGAATGTAACACCAAGTTCGTTCTGCTGTCAAAAGCTGACTCAGTATCTCGTGATGGTGTCTGTCTCAACACAGTTAATATCCAAGGTGGCCTTCCTAATCAGAGAAGCAGCTGTTTCCTGTGATTGTGCCTCCCCGTGCATGTCCATCTGGGCTGTGCACGGTGGTCCACTCACATAAAGGGCACTCTAAATGTTTATGTAAGCTCGGCAAGCTGTTATTTTTTGGAAACTTGAACATTGCACAACTAATGCTAAGTAATAATAAAAGAGGAGACCTTTAATTGGCTATTTGAGGGTCATTAAGCATAAGATTGTCTGTAGCAACTAACATGCACTGTCGCTAAACCAGCTCTAATGCATTTAGCTAATGTCTAAAACACACCCACACAACACAATTTCAACTTTATTTGACCCCATCTGTTCGAAGATGCACTGTAGCTTGTAAACTTCACCCATACTGTTCTTGCTTTTTAACAATTTAACGTTAATATCATTTATTTATTTATTTTTCCTTTTAATTTTTTTGGCTGCCTGGGAACAATATATTCTGTTTCTTTCCAACTCATCATTTGCCTTGCAGATCCAGACTGATGTCTCTCTGTATTTTTTGTACAGATTGATATCAGTCTGGTTGATTGATGTGATTGTGCAATCAAAACTGTTTTTTTTTTTTTTCAGTGACACATGTGGAATGAAGGAGCTCATTGGTCACCTATGATTTACAAATAAAATCAAAGTTATCTCACCCCAGATTAACAGAGTTTAGTGCTTCGCCCATTGATCCTGCAGAAATACACACTGTTTTTCAGCCCCCTGTGATATTTTTTTCTTTATTTTTTCCAATATGGACGGACCATGCCTGTCCCTGATTGGCTAATCCACCTGTCAGTCACGCCATCTGAAAACGGGGAGATTCACTGGTGACCAGACAGTGTGTGTATTCTGGATCTCAGGCAAACTCAAGGCAGGTTCCATCACTAATCTCTGACTTGACTCAGACTAACAGACATGATCTGTGCACAGTTATTCATCACTCATGCAAACACACAGTATTTAATAGGACCACGATGTTCTTGGACATATTATGTTTAATCCCATGAGAACACACGAAAAAACAAACATACATCAGCAATGGTAATAAAACCTTTCTCTCTCACATCGTTTAGCAAGATGCACAGTGAAATTATAACATTGGCCAAGCATCTTTTTCCAAATGATACTATTAAAAATAAACAAACTAACTGGGTAAGTTAAATGTGTTTTTCTTAATATGTGATTATTTTACATTAATAACTGCATGCCTAAAAATACCCTGTTCTTCTTGTATTAAAATGTTTATGCAATAGGGGCATTAAGGGTTCATGCATGCAAGTTTGTTTGTTTTTTTATCTGAAAAAAACAACAAAAACAAACAAAAAAACTTAATTGTTAAATCCTAAAATGCCTTCTGTGAGTCCAAATAAAAGAACCTCAGGACTGATTATTGGCTATAGCAATTCTTCTTCAATTCTCATATTGAATAATAATTATAACAATAAAACAAACATATATTGTTTCATTTGTAATTAAATATTCTTTTGAGCAATGTAGAAAAATGAGGAAGATTTCAAGTAGTTTTTTAATATATAAAATATGAACATCTGCATTTAAATGTCATTTGAATGAGAAGTGACATGCATCAGCGGGGACCAGTGCTTTGTCACTGTGGAATATTATTTTCTCAGTAAAGTGTGCTTTAGGTGCCAATATGACACACAGCTGTTGTATCTGTGTACTAGCTGCAGGTATAAACATAAATATATTAACAAATAGCCCTATGACCAAGTTCAACCAATATTATTCTATGCAAAATTACACTGACAAAATAATAAACACTGAAGCTCGTGATTGAGTTGTTTGCCTCAATAAATAGAACAGATTTGTCGTCCCATCCAACACTGTCCAAACAAGGCAGTGGACTTGTTTTTTTCAAATCCATAAATGTTTTCAAATTCTTATAAGTAAAGATTAAGAATAAACCTCTGTCATTTCAATCAAACATGCCAACTGGGTGGAAGACTAGACTAAAAACCAAAAAACAAAAAAACAAAGTGAAAGGATCTTAAACATGAAAAATATGATAGACACATTGAACATACAGGCCATTACACATAATAACGTGATCATAAAAAAATCTGACTTTCGTAACCATTTTCTGACAGCAGCGTGGTTCAAGTTGAGTAAATATTGTCAATAAACATATAACAAATGTCATACGTCATATAATCAAGGAAAAGATGAGTTTCCACAAGTCAAGGGACAAGAGGCACTGCCCCCTCGAGATTTAGACAAAACGAGATACAAAAATGAAAGAACCAAACACATAGACAATATTGATAGTAAGTCCTTATATTACTCAGATATGGCTACTAGTGTCCACTCAAGTTTACATAATAAAACTTGGAGTGATTAGCAGTAAGTGGTCTTTGCAATTATAAAATCTGAATCAGCAGTCTTTCATTAGACAGTACATATGGTAGATATCTAAGTATGTGCTAGTGTGTGTGAGCAATCTACAGAAGACTATAGATTGGCTAGTTGTGGCGTATTGCATGGGGTTGAACAAAGATGTCTTCCAAAGCACTGCAATGAAACAAGCTGATTAAATTAAGCAGTGTATCGTCCAGTGTCCTTTTGTCCTCTGTCTCTCGCGTTTCCTGGGTTTTTTATGTCTATCACTTGGGCAGTCCATCTGGCAGGGCTGACACTTGCTCCAAAGCTGCAGCAGAGCCATTGCTACCCCCTCTCTCCGCCCCTATCTCTGTCTCCACCTTGCCCTCTTCTTGGTTTAATGGATCCTGATTGGTCAGTGGATTCAAGGGGTCAAATGTATGTGTTTTGGGTTCAGGGCTGAGCAGAGACAGCTGAGGTAATAGCGGGCCCTCGCGTAGCTTAGCGGCTAGCTCCTTGGCGCTGCACGCGGGGGTGTTGGTTTCGTAGACGTCGTGGAAGTTGTTGTAGTCGACCTCATAGAAGCCGTTCTCCAGCGACAAGACGGGGGTAAAGCGGTACCCCCACAGCACCTCTGTGTCCAGGTACGAGCTTCGTGCCTGACAGGTCATGCCTACAGTGGGAGCAAACACATGTTAGTTATTGTAAAACCCTGGTTGAAAAAAATACACTTTATTAAATCCACAATAATAAAATACAATACATATATGACTTCCATTTATTTCATTTACATGTTTTTAACCTCCTAATTAAAAATACACGTTAATAGTTATAAATTCTTGGTAGAAAAATAATTTAGTCATAGTCGCTAATAAACCCACTTAAAATGTTCATAATTTCTTCCATTTGTTCCATTTGTATGTGGTATGATTAAGAATCAAACAAACTCCTAAAACGACATGACAATAATTATAATACTCATAATCATAATTATGTTTTGTTGTATCAGTTGTTTTTACCAACAAAATTGTCAAACAAGGAGCAAAGAAAAAAACAATTGTATTATTTCAACTTTAACTTTAAATGCTATTCAGGAAAACTCTGGTGTTCATGTTGATAATCAAAGATTTGCATTTTTTTATTAATTAAAAATCAGTTTTCTGTCCTGCCCACTTTGATTCCTGAATATGTGACCTTTTTCAAAGCAGTTTCCCCCTCATCCGAAACATGCTGAGATAACATTTTTCCTATACATCACTATTTACTTCCTCCCACTCCTCCCATTCGGACATAAAATAATTGTGTTTTGACAGTTGCTTTTGTTTGCTTGTTACAC
>JACM01031925.1:0-20764 GCA_000787095.1 Periophthalmodon schlosseri
TAAGGACACCTGTAAATACACCTGTAACAACAGCTGTAAATACACCTGTAAGGACACCTGTAAATACACCTGTAAATACACCTGTAATGACACCTGTAAATACACCTGTAAATACACCTGTAACAACACCTGTAATGACACCTGTAAATACACCTGTAATGACACCTGTAAATAAACCTGTTCAGATCTGATTCTGTGTTTGGCTCATCTCCTGTACATGGACATTGTTAACCTGCTAGCCATTGCATTCCAAACAGGAAGTGAGCATGGGCGTGATTCGGCTCCATCAACTCTGGCTCCAATTCACTTTCTATGTAAAAACTGTGGCCCCTCTCTCTGTCACTGCTGCTGTTAGACTCGTCATTTTGGTCTTAAAATGTTCGTATTAACCCGCTCTACATCCTCCTGGGATTTTTATTTCACTATTGTGTCTGTAAATCAAGATATGAACATTAATATAGACCAATCATGCGCCTTCTTTCCCCAAGGTCGCTTCCGCTAGCATTAGCAACAGGTTTGATTGACAGCGTTGCTAAATGCCCCCTGTCTGCGGGCAGGTAGTGGTATTATCAGATCAGCCGCTATAACTGCTAGCCTCGATGAGCTTCATTTGGAGATGTGGGTGACATCTCACACTCTCAGTCTTTGTCTTTACACAGTCTGTGATTGATCGTCGTAGTCTGGCCTTAGGTGAATGACCTTGTTGTTTTCAGGTGTAACCGTAGAGACGTGGAGTCCACTCACTTCAAGGTGGAGGATTTGAAAGAAGGCGACGAGTACGAGTTCAGAGTGACGGCGTACAACCAGGCCGGACCCAGCCGCCCCTCCACCACCGTTGGACCCATCCTCATCCAGGACCAGACATGTGAGTCCTCATTTAGTCCTGGTTTAGTCCTGTTTTAGTCCGGTTTCAGTCCATGTTAAGTCCTATTTTAGTCCATGTCCAGACCCAGTCTAATCCCGGTCTGCCTCAGGTGCCCCGTCCATTGAGCTGGAGGAGTTCTTGGAGTCCGAGCAGGGTCAGGAGATCCGGATCGTGGCAAAGATCCGTGGATGTCCGTTCCCGACTCTGACCTGGTTCAAGGCTCCACCCCACAAACCCGACCTGAAGACTGAGGTCCAATACGACGAGAACATAAACAAGATGGTGTCTGACGAGACATGCACGCTGCTCATCCAGAGAGCCATCCGCGCAGACACCGGCCTTTACACCCTGCACGCCTCCAACAGCCTGGGCAAGGCCTCCAAGGAGATGAGGCTCAACGTCATGGGTGAGTCCTGGTCCTGGGTGAGGCCATGGTCTTAGTACTGGTCTGAGTTCTGGGCTGAGTCCTGGTGCAAGTCCTGGTCTTAGTCCTGGTTTGAATCCTGGTCCAAGTCCAGGTCCAAGTTCGGGACCTATTTAGCCCAAGTCCAGGGGTCCACATCCCTCTTATTCCCCAATGGCCCAATTACAAGGTAGATCCAGTTTTAGTCTTGTTTTAGTCCTGGTCTAGTTCTGTTTTAGTCCTGGTTTAGTCCTGATTTAGTCCTGGTTTAATCCTGCTTTAGTCCTGGTTTAGTCCTGGTCTAGTCTTGGTTTAGTCCTGGTTTAGTCCTGGTCTAGTCTTGGTTTAGTCCTGGTTTAGTCCTGGTCTAGTCTTGGTTTAGTCCTGGTTTAGTCCTGGTCTAGTCTTGGTTTAGTCCTGGTTTAGTCCTGGTCTAGTCTTGGTTTAGTCCTGGTTTAGTCCTGGTCTAGTCTTGGTTTAGTCCTGGTTTAGTCCTGGTCTAGTCTTGGTTTAGTCCTGGTTTAGTCCTGGTCTAGTCTTGGTTTAGTCCTGGTTTAGTCCTGGTCTAGTCTTGGTTTAGTCCTGGTTTAGTCCTGGTCTAGTCTTGGTTTAGTCCTGGTTTAGTCCTGGTCTAGTCCTAGTTTAGTCCTGGTCTAGACCTGGTTTAATCCTGGGTTAGTCCTGGTTTAGTCTTGGTTTAATCCTGGTTTAGTCCTGGTTTAGTCCTGGTTTAGTCCTGGTTTTCTGGATTCAGGATTATATTTACACTAGAGATGCACAGATCCAGTTTTGTCAGCTCCGATACCGATACTTTGGCTTTAAGTATCAGTATCATATCGAAGCATCCCCTAATTTACACAATACTTACCCATAATCCTCTCCTCAGGCCGGCCCGGTCCTCCCTCTGCTCCCATTAAATTCGAGGAGATCGGCGCAGAGAAGATCACGCTGTCATGGCTTCCTCCCAAAGACGACGGTGGCTCTAAACTCACGAACTACGTGATCTGGCGCCGCGTGGCGAACCGTAAGACCTGGGTCCCTGTGACGAGTGAGCCCAAAGAGCGGATCTGGACCGTCGAGAACCTGATGGAAGGTCACGAGTACGTCTTCAGGATCATGGCCCAGAACAAGTACGGCGTCGGAGAGCCGCTGGACTCAGAGCCTGAGGTGGCACGCAACATCTGCTGTGAGTAGAACTGGTTCAGTCCTGGTTTAGTCCTGGTTCAGTCCTGGTTTAGACAGGTTTTAGACCGGGTTTAGACCTTTTACAGTCCTGGTTTAGACGTGGTTTAGACTATATTAAGTCCCTTTTAGATTTAGCCCTGGTTTAGACCTGGTTTAGACCTGGTTTAGTCCTGGTTTAGTCCTGGCTTAGTCCTGGTTTACACCGGGTTTAGACCAGGTTTACACCTTTTACAGTCCTAGTTTAGACCTGGTTTAGACTGCGTTTAGTCCTGGTTTAGACCTGGTTTAGACCTGGTTTAGACTGTGTTTAGTTCTGGTTCAGACCTGGTTTAGTCCTGGTTTAGTCCTGGTTTAGACCTGGTTTAGTCCTGGCTTAGACCTGGCTTAGTCCTGGTTTAGTCCTGGTTTAGTCCTGGTTTAGTCCTGGTTCTAACCCTCTCTCTTTCAGTGCCCCCTGGTCAGGTGGAGAAGCCCACTGTTACAGGGGTGACGTTGGATTCAATGACAGTGAACTGGGAGGAGCCAGAGGATGATGGCGGCTCACCCATCACTGGGTACTGGCTGGAGCGTAAGGAGACAACGGGTAAGCGTTGGACGCGCGTGACCCGGGAGCCCATCCGGCCAATGGGAATGGGCGAGAGCTTCTGCGTCACCGGCCTCATTGAAGGATCACAGTATCTGTTCAGAGTCACCGCCCTCAACGCCGCCGGACCCGGGCTGCCAAGCCCACTCACCGACCCCGTGTTCGCCCGCGACCCCATCTGTGAGTGGCACTGTTACACGACCAATGATAATATAGCACCAACACTCACTGACCAATCACCTCCTTCCTCTCTCTAGCCCCACCCTCTCCACCCACACCCAAGGTCTCTGATTGGACCAAATCCACAGTGGACCTGGAATGGATCCCGCCCCTTAAAGATGGAGGCTCAAAGATCATGGGCTACTGGGTGGAGTACAAAGAGGAGGGCACCGAGGCCTGGGTCAAGGTCTGTATGAGTTCTGGTCTAGTCCTGGTCTAGTCCTGGTCTAGTCCTGGTCTAGTCCTGGTGTAGTCCTGGTTTAGTCCTGGTTTACAGACTGTCCCTGTCCCTTAGGCCAAAGACACAGAGGTGCGTGGGACTCGTCTGGTCATCACTGGACTGAAGACCGGAGGAAAGTATCGCTTCAGAGTCTCCGCCTTCAACACAGCGGGCATTGGAGAACCAGGAGAGGTGCCCGAGGTGCTGGAGGTCCAAGACCGCACTAGTGAGTCCTGCTTTAGCCCTGGTTCAGTCCTGGTTTAGTCCTGGTTTAGTCCTGGTTTAGTTCTGGTTTAGTCCTGGTTTAGTTTTTATTGACTATTCTTGTATTAGAACATGACAGTCTTTTCTATTTTATGGCTCTTAACCCCCCTCCACTGCTCCTCCTCTCTCTCCTCCTCTCCCCTTCTCCTTCTGTCCTCCTCTCCTCTCTCTCCTCCACTCCCCTGTTCCTCCTCTCTCTCCTCCTATCCTCTTCTCCTTCTGTCCTCCTCTCCTCTCTCTCCTCCACTCCCCTGTTCCTCCTCTCTCTCCTCCTATCCTCTTCTCCTTCTGTCCTCCTCTCCTCTCTCTCCTCCACTCCCCTGTTCCTCCTCTCTCTCCTCCTATCCTCTTCTCCTTCTGTCCTCCTCTCCTCTCTCTCCTCCTCCTCTTCCCTTCTATTTCTGTCCTCCTCTCCTCTCTCTCCTCCTCTCCCCTGATCCTCCTCTCTCTCCTCCTCTCCCCTTCTCCTTCTGTCCTCCTCTCTCTCCTCCCCTCACCTGTTCCTCCTCTCTCTCCTCCTCTCCCCTGCTCCTTCTCTCTCCGTCTCCTCTCCTCCCTCTCCTTTTCTCTCTCCTCCCTCTCTCCCTCCTCCTCAGTCTCTCCCGAGGTGGACTTGGACGCCTCCTTGAAGGAGAGAATCGTGGTGCACGCCGGGGGAGTGATCCGCCTCATCGCTTACATCAGCGGAACGCCCGCCCCCGAGGTCACCTGGAGCAGAGACGGCGCCGCGCTGCCCCTGGAGGCCAAAGTGGAGACTACGGTCATCAGCTCGGCTCTGGTCATCAAACCGTGTGCCCGTAAACACCTGGGCGTGTACAGCGTGACTGCCAAGAACGCTGGCGGAGAGAAGCACAGGACGGTGACGGTGGAGGTCCTCGGTATGTTCAGCCTCACACTGACCGCTCCTCACACTGACCCCTCCTCACACTGACCCCTTCACACTGACCCCTCCTCACACTGACCCCTCCTCACCTCCTCATACTGACCCCTCCTCACACTAACCCCTCCTCACCTCCTCACACTGACTCCTCTTCACACTGACCCCTCCTCACACTGACCCTCCTCATAATGACCCCTCCTCACACTGACCCCTCCTCACTTCCTCACACTGACCCCTCCTCACCTCCTCACTCTGACCCCTCCTCACTCTGACCCCTCCTCACACTGACCCCTCCTTATACTGACCCCTCCTCACACTGACCCCTTCACTCTGACCCCTCCTCACACTGACTCCTCCTCACTCTGACCCCTTCTCAAACTGACCCCTCCTCACCTCCTCACTCTGACCCCTCCTCACACTGACCCCTCCTCATACCAACCCCTCCTCACACTGACCCCTCCTCATTCTGACCTCCCCTCCTCACACTGACCCCTCCTCACTCTGACCCCTCCTCACACTGACCCCTCCTCACTTCCTCACACTGACCCCACTTCACACTGACCCCTCCTCACCTCCTCACACTGACCCCTCCTCACTCTGACCCCTCTCTGCAGATGTGCCTGGCGCAGTGGGCATCCCTCTCACCGCGGAGAACTTGAGTGGAGACTCGTGTAAGCTGAACTGGTTCTTCCCGGAGAATGACGGCGGCTCTCCCATTAGTAACTTCGTGGTGGAGAAGAGAGAGGGCGAGCGTAAGGCCTGGACGTCTGTGTCGTACTCGGCCAGTCGACAGAACGCCGTGCTGACCGGACTGACCCCGGGCAAGGCCTACTTCTTCAGAGTGGCAGCGGAGAACGCCATTGGACTGGGACCATTTACGCAAACCGCCGCTGAGATCATTGTCCAAGAGCCAATCAGTGAGTACAGGAGAGGGGCCAGGTTAGACCGGGGTTAGACCGGGGTTAGACCTGGTTTAATCTGGTTTAGTCCTGGTTTAGTCCTGGTTTAGACCTGGTGTATTCCTGTTTTAGTCCGTTTAGTCCTGTTTAGTCCTGGTTTAGACCTGGTGTATTCCTGTTTTAGTCCTGGTTTAGTCCTGGTGTAGTCCTGGTGTAGTCCTGCTTTAGTCCTGCTTTAGTCCTCCTTTAGTCTTGGTCCAGCCCTGTCTTGTATGTCTGACCCTTTTTCTCTCCCTCAGGTGTACCTGATCGTCCAGAGGACTTGGAGGTGACCAAAGTGACCAAAGACCAGATCGGCGTGACGTGGAAGGCACCGAAGTCTGATGGCGGCTCTGAGATCACCATGTACATTCTAGAGGCACGCCAGATTGGAAAAGATAAATTCAGCCGTTTGACCAAAGAGCCGCTGATGGAGCGAAAGTTCACGTTGGACGGGCTCCGAGAAGGAGACACATATCAGTTCAGAGTCATCGCCGTCAACGAGGTGGGACCCAGCAAACCGAGCTTCTGCACCAAGCCCATCACCTGCAAAGACGAGCTCGGTGAGACCAGACTGCACCACAACCAGTCTACATGAACATAACACATGATACAAAACTGTACAACTTCACAAATCTGGTGTAATGTGCAGAGAGCAAGCAGACTGCACCGCAACCAGTCTACATGAACATAACACAATACAAAACTTTACAACGACTTCACAAACCTGGTGTAATGTGTAGAGAGAGTGACCAAACTGCACCACAACCAGTCTACATGAACATAACACGATACAAAACAGTGCAACGACTTCACAAACCTGGTGTAATGTGCAGAGAGAGTGACGAGACTGCACCACAACCAGTCCACATGAACATAACACATGATACAAAACTGTACAACTTCACAGGCCTGGTGTAATGTGCAGAGAGCAAGCAGACTGCACCACAACCATGCTACATAAACATAACACGATACAAAACTTTACAACGACTTCACAAACCTGGTGTAATGTGCAGAGAGAGTGACCAAACTGCACCACAACCAGTCTACATGAACATAACATGATACAACTCTATACAACAACTTCACAAACCTGGTGTGATGTGCAGAGAGCAAGCAGACTGCACCACAACCAGTCTACATGAACATAACACGATACAAAATTGTACAAAGACTTCACAAACCTACATGAACATACAAATAATACTCCCTCTTTAAATACCCCATAAAATAAATACCCCGTCTTTAATACCCCATCAAGGTAAAATACCCCGCCTTGAAGTCTGGTATCAGAGTGTCATTTCTCTAACTCCCTCTGGTCTCCCTCTGGTCTTCTTCTCGTCTCCCTCTGGTCTCCCTCTGGTCTTCTTCTCGTCTCCCTTTGGTCTTCCTCTGGTCTTCTTCTCGTCTCCCTTTGGTCTCCCTCTGGTCTCCCTCTGGTCTCCTTCTCCTCTCCCTCTCGTCTCCTTCTGGTCTCCCTCTGGTCTCCCACTGGTCTCCCACTGGTCTCCTTCTTGTCTCCTTCTCGTCTCCCTCTGGTTTTCTTCTCGTCTCTCTCTGGTCTCCTTCTGGTCTCCCTCTGGTCTCCTTCTCGTCTCCTTCTCGTCTCCCTCTCGTCTTCTTCTCGTCTCCTTCTCATCTCCCTCTTGTCTCCATCTCGTCTCCCTCTCGTGTCTCCATCCTCAGAGCCGCCCACCATCGAGCTGGACTTCAGGGATAAGATCATCATCCGTGTGGGTGAGAGCTGCCTGCTCCAGGGCAGATACAGCGGGAAGCCGTGCCCGTCCATCGTGTGGTACCGCGACGACGAGGAGCTGAAGGCCGACAAACACATCATGTTCAAGAACACGCTGACCACCATGTCCCTGGGTCTGATGAAGGCCGAGAGGATGCACAGCGGCCGCTACGTTGTCGTGGTAGAGAACAGCACAGGAGCCAGGAAAGGCATCTGTAACGTCACCGTCGTAGGTAAGGACCTGACCAAGCTCCTCCAGCTACGTACTGCTGCCCACGCCTTCTCCAGCGCCTGACCACAGATTCCTGACCACAGACTCCTCCTGACCACAGACTCCTGACCACAGACTCCTGACTCCTGACCACAGACTCCTCCTGACCACTGACTCCTGACCACAGTCTCCTCCTGATCACTGACTCCTGACCACGGACTCCTCCTGACCATGGACTCCTCCTGACCACGGACTCTTCCTGACCACAGACTCCTCCTGACCACTGACTCATGGTCCCAGAAGCTTTAATAAACTTCAGACGATCAGGAGATGAGATCTGACATGACTTTATGGAACTGTAATGAACACCTCCTCTCTCTTCTCCTCCTCTCCTCCTCATCTCCTCCTCTCCCCCTCTTTCTCCTCCTCTTCTCCTCCTCTCAACCTCATCTCCTCCTCTCCCCCTCTCTTTCCTCCTTTCCTCTTCTGTCTCCTCTCTCCTCCACCTCTCTCCTCCTCTCCTCTTCTGTCGCCTCTCTCCTCCTCCTCTCTCCTCTTCTCCTCCTCCCCTCCATCAGACCGCCCCACTCCGCCCGTGGGCCCCGTAATCTTCGATGAGGTTCACAGGGAGTTCATGGTCGTGTCGTGGAAGCCTCCTCTGGACAGCGGCGGCGTCGACGTCTCTAATTACATCATCGAGAAGAGAGACACGAACAGAGACACCTGGACCACTGTCACCTCCGCCACCACCAAGACCACCTGCAAGGTCTGTTTACACACCTGAGGTTTGAGTTTACACATCTGAGGTCTGAGTTTACACACCTGAGGTCTGTTTACACACCTGAGGTCTGAGTTTACACACCTGAAGTCTGTTCACACACCTGAGAGATCTGTTTACACACCTGAGGTCTGATTTTACACACCTGAGGTCTGTTTACACACCTGAGGTCTGAGTTTACACACGTGAGGTCTGAGTTTACACACAGTTGTGTTTCAGACCTGGTTCAGACCTGGTTTAGTCCTGGTTCAGTCCTCTCTCAGACCTGGTTTAGTCCTGGTTTAGTCCTGGTTCAGTCCCAGTTTAGTCCTCTCTAAGACCTGTTTTAGACCTGGTTTAGTCTTGGTTTAGTCCTGGTTCAGTCCCAGTTTAGTCCTCTCTAAGACCTGTTTTAGACCTGGTTTAGTCTTGGTTTAGTCCTGGTTCAGTCCCAGTTTAGTCCTCTTTGTGTTTCAACCTGGTTCAGACCTGGTTTAGTCCTGGTTCAGTCCTCTCTCAGACCTGGTTTAGTCCTGGTTTAGTCCTGGTTCAGTCCCAGTTTAGTCCTCTCTAAGACCTGTTTTAGACCTGTTTTAGTCCTGGTTTAGTCCTGATTCAGTCCTGGTGTAGTCCTCTCTCAGACCTGTCATTTGACCCTGTCTTCTTGCCGTAGATTCCCAAACTGATGGAGGGTCGTGAGTACATCATCCGGATCTCTGCAGAGAACATGTACGGTATCAGTGACCCTCTGGAGTCTGAGGAGATGAGAGCCAAGGACCTCTTCAGTAAGAGCCCTACTGTGAAAGCACACAGCAACTCTTCAGATCTTTAACCATGTTCTTGTCGTTTCTTCTCATTGAGCCTGAAGTTGTATTTGGAGTGATTCATGTTTGAGTAATCTTTAATCGCTTATTTTCAATACGCCATTTTGCCGATCTACCCCCGTTTTCACCTCAACTGGTACACGACCACTGTGATGTACATGCTCACTGTGACGTACACGCCCACTGTGACGTATGCACTTCCTTCTCCAATTTTATTTTCTTAATCGGTGATATTCATAGGATTCGGCAGCGTCATGTAGTCATTTTGGTACAAATGAAAAAAAAATGTGCTGCTCACTAGTTTGATGTGCAGCTATTCATAGGGGGCGCCAACAGCATGCGGCGCTTTGTTATGATGACGTTTACGGTGAAGTCAGCTCCCATTGGGCACTGCAGTTTTCTAATGCGGAAGTCAGCGGACTTGTTTCTTTTATTAAGTTGTTTAGATGAATATTGTGCAAATTATAACATAATGATCCACGGGTGTCAGAGGTTAAAACTACAGAGACACACAAGCACTATATGTCTGCTTTAATGTGACACAGCAGAGCCTCCAGACCCTAACCCCTCCCTTCCCCATAGGAGTACCCGAGGCCCCCGAACAGCCCACCGTCAGAGAGGTCTACGCCACCAATGCCCTGGTGCTCTGGTCCCGCCCCCGAGACGGAGGAAAGCCGATCCTCAACTACATCCTGGAGAAGAAGGAAGTGGGAGCCAAGCGCTGGTCCAGAGTCACTCGCGAGCAGCTGTACCCCCAAACCCAATATCGCGTCAACGACCTGATCGAAGGCTGCGAGTACGAGTTCAGAGTGACCGCAGAGAACGAGCTAGGCATCGGGGACCCCAGCCCGCCCAGTCAGCCCATCCTTGCCAAGGACCCCATCGGTACGTTACAAAACAGGCTAAATCTGCTAAAGCTAACTCTAATGCTAACTAAAGACCAAGGACTCTGTTGGTACGTTAAGAAATAGGATTATTAACATAAGATAAAGCTAACCAAAAGACCAAGGACCCGTCACTCAGGATTAAACGTAAGCTTTTGCTGGTTAGAATTCACTCCAGTTGATCATGATAAGATGATTATGTACTTTAGTTTATATATAAGTATAAGTATATACTTTAATACACAGACTTAATTAAAACATAAACCTTTACCCTCATCTCCGCAGTGCCCCCCAGTCCCCCCGTCACCCCTGAGTCCTACGATAAGACCAAAGACTCGGTCAGTCTGCGCTGGAAGCAGCCGCGACACGACGGCAAAGGCCGGATTTTCGGGTACTTGGTAGAGTACCAGAAGCCAGGCGCCGTGGAGTGGATCCAGGCCAACGAAAAACCGGAGCAATGCCCAGGTCTGGACTACACCGTCACCGGACTGTCCGACCAACAAGAGTACAGCTTCAGAATCTACACCGTCAACGCCGCCGGCAAATCGGACCCTGCCTACGTCAAGGAGACCATCAAGGTCCACGAGAGACTCGGTAAGAACCAGCAACCAGCTAGGTCCTCCAGACCCAGATCCTGCTCAGAGGTTATAGCTCACAAAGCCCTAACTCAAAAAGCAACTCAGTTCAGGTCCTGGCCAGGTCCTGGCCAGGTCCTGGCCTGATCCTGGTCAGATGTGGAGAAGGGTCTTACTCCTGTTGCCAGGCAGATCTCACTCTCTCTCCTCTCTTTCTTTCTGACAGAGGCCCCTGAGCTC
This sequence comes from Periophthalmodon schlosseri, assembly GCA_000787095.1. Classification (NCBI taxonomy): domain Eukaryota; kingdom Metazoa; phylum Chordata; class Actinopteri; order Gobiiformes; family Gobiidae; genus Periophthalmodon; species Periophthalmodon schlosseri. Next base: position 10,787 of record JACM01031925.1, read on the forward strand.
CTATTGGATGCCAACATGTCACGTGACCACCTGGCCATGGTGGGCACTGACATCACTCTGAGTGCTCTGATTCGTGGCGTCCCGACTCCAACTGTCCAATGGCAGAAGGAGGGCGGAGACATGCCCGCCCACCTGACCGTGGCCGTGACCGAGTCTGGAACCAAAGTGTTCATCCCCAAAGCCACACGCAAGGACTCCGGCAAATACACGCTAACCGCGGAAAACGCCGCGGGCAAGAAGAGCGCCACAGTGAATGTGCTGGTGCTGAGTGAGTACTGCAGGAGGGGCGGGGCTAACAGACGGAGTTTACATTTGGGTTTTTATTATCATTATTAATGTAATATTATCCTCTCTTCAGACAAACCCATGCCTCCACGTGACCTCGTGGTGTCGGAGGTCACCAGCGAGTCGGCGTATCTGACCTGGAAGGTACCGGAGGATGATGGTGGTGCGGTCATCTCTCACTATGTAGTGCAGAAGAAGGACGTGGCGGCGGACGCATGGGTTCCCGTGGCGGCGGCCAATAAGAAGCTGAGTCTGATGGCGCTATATCTTATGGAGGGAATCCAGTATCTGTTCAGAGTTGCAGCCGAAAACCAGTTTGGACGGAGCGACTTTGTGACCACCAAGACCCCCATCAAGGCCATCGACCCCCTGTGTGAGTAAGACCGGCCGGGAACACCTGGGATCCTGGTTTAGTCCTGGTTTAGACCTGTTTAGTCCTGTTTAGTCCTGGTTTAGACCTGTTTAGTCCGGTTTAGACCTGTTTAGTCCTGGAGTAGTCCTGGTTTAATCCCGGTTTAGTCCTGGTTTAGAATTGGTTAGACCTGGTTTAGTTCTGGTTCAGAACTGTTTTTGACCTGGTTTTGACCCTCTCCTCTCCACAGATCCACCCGGGCCGCCTAAGAACCTGCACCACACCGACGCCGAGAAAACTGAGGTGTGGCTGCAGTGGGAGTGGCCAGAGCGCACCGGAGGAAGTGATATCACCGGCTTCATCGTGGAGTATCAGGAAGACGGGCAGACGGATTGGGTAACATTCAAAACTGTGACGTCAGAGAAGGCGCACGTGACAGGATTGGAGGAGGGAAAGACCTACCGATTCAGGGTCAAAGCCCAGAATGCCATCGGAGTGAGCCGCCCGGATACCAGTGTCCCTGTGACCTGCCAAGAGAAGACATGTAAGACCAAAATACCAAAATATCACCAAAACATCATCAAAACATCACGAAAATATCAGCAAAACATCACCTAAATATCATCAAAACATCACCAAAATATCACCAAAACATCACCAACACATCACCAACACATAATCAAAACATCACCAAAATATCACCAAAACATCACCAAAATATCGCCAAAACATCACAAACACATCAACAACACATCATCAAAACCACCAAAATATCACCAAAACATCACCTAAATATCACCAACACATTGCCAACACATCATCAAAACATCACCAATACATCACCAACACATCACCAAAACATCACCAAAATATCACCAAAACATCACCAAAATATCGCCAAAACATCACAAACACATCAACAACACATCATCAAAACCACCAAAATATCACCAACTATCACCTAAATATCACCAACACATCGCCAACACATCATCAAAACATCACCTAAACATCACCAAAACATCACCTAAACATTACAGTTTCTTGAAAAGCATGATATTTTTATTATTTCTAATGAGTGCTGTCTTCCGTCCCCAGTGCCTCCCACCATTGAGGTGGATGTGAAGCTCATCGAGGGGCTGGTGGTTAAAGCCGGCAGCACCATTGTTCTCCCGGCGCGTCTCACCGGCATTCCCATGCCCACCGCCAAATGGAGCAGCGATGGTAAAGAGATGGTGTCAGAAGGCCGCGTCACCATAGAAACGCTGGGCTCCAACACGATGCTGAGCATCTCCGAGTGCCAGCGCGGCGACACAGGCGAGTATATCCTCTCTGCTTCTAACCCGGCCGGATCCAAGAGTGTGGCTCTTCACGTGACCGTCCTGGACCTGCCAGGGCCACCCATCGGCCCAGTCAACATCCTGGAGGTCACCCCCGAGTATATGATGGTGCAGTGGCGCCCCCCGAAGGACGACGGCGGCACACCCATCACCAACTATGTGGTGGAGAAGAAGGATGTGAAGAAGCCGTGGGAGCCGTGGAGCGTGGTAAGCTCTGGAGGTATGTCCACCAAAGCCAAAGTGTCCCGCCTGGAGAAAGGACGAGAGTACATTGTCCGAGTCAGAGCCGAGAACCGCATCGGCATCGGAGCACCGCTCGAAAGCCCGCCCACCATCGCCAAACACATGTTCAACCCCCCTGGACCGCCCGGCCCGCCCGAGTGCTCCGACATCACAGAGAACGCCGCAACTGTGGAGTGGGCCCTGCCCGACTATGATGGCGGCAGCCCCATCAGCGGCTTCATCCTTTTAAGCCCCGGCCGACTATGATGGCGGCAGCCCCATCAGCGGCTACATCATTGAGCGCCGTGAGATGACCGGTAAATGGATCCGCGTCAACAAGACGCCGGTGCTGGACCTGCGCTACCGCGTGTCTGGCCTGTGCGAGGGAAACAGCTACGAGTTCAGAGTGTTCGCTGAGAACGTGGCCGGCATTAGCGAGCCCTCACTGACCTCTGACCCCATCAAAGCGGCGCGTGCACTCACCCGCCCAGGACCTCCAGGAAACACCAAACTCAAAGACTGGAGCAAGTCCTACGCCGATATCTGCTGGACCAAGCCCACGCGCGACGGCGGCAGCCCCGTGCTCGGCTACGTGGTGGAGGCGCAGAAGTCCGGCACGGCGCAGTGGGACCGCATCAACAAAGACCTGATAAAGATGTGCGCTTACAGAGTCCCTGGCCTCATTGAGGGGCTTGAGTACCGCATCCGCATCAGAGCCACAAACAAGATCGGAGACAGCGAGCCACGTGAGCTACAGGAGGTGGTGCTGGCCAAAGACATCCTGGTCCCTCCGGAAGTCACTGTGGATGTGTCCTGCAGAGACTCTCTGACCATCAGAGCCGGTCAGATCATCAACCTCATCACCAGGGTCAAAGGTCGCCCCGACCCCGAGATCACCTGGACTAAAGACGCCCGCGCCCTCACGCGCGACAAACGCACCAACTTCATCAACAACTACCCGCTGTGCGAGCTCGTCATCAACGACGCTGTCCGTGGAGACTATGGCAAATATGCCATCGTGGCCAAGAACAGCAGCGGGCAGGCGCAGGCCACCATCATCGTGAACGTCCTGGACACACCTGGAGCCTGCCAGAACATCAAAGTGGCCTACGTCACTAAGAACTCCTGCATGGTCTCCTGGGAGAACCCTGAAGACAACGGAGGCACCGAGATCACACAGTACATCATCGAATGCCGCCAGCCGAGCCAGAGGAACTGGACTCTCGTCTCCAACGACTGCACCAAGCGCCTCCTCAAGGCGCCACTCACCGAAGGCTGCGAGTACTTCTTTAGAGTCAGCGCCGAGAACAAGATCGGAGCCGGGCCACCCACTGAAACCAAGAACGCCGTGCTGGCCGTGGACCCCATCGAGAAGCCTGGAGAGCCTCTGGACTTCCACATTGCAGAGATCGGAAAAACCTTCTGCTTCCTCAAGTGGAGGAAGCCCGACTACGACGGAGGCAGCAAGAACCTGGCCTATCACGTGGAGAAGAAGCCCAAAGAGGCAGAGGAGTGGGAGCGCATCCACAAGGGGGCGATCAAAGAGACATACTTCATGGCCGACAGGTTTGTACTACTAGTGGTACTGTTATTACTACTACTGTTACTACCACTACTACTGTTACTACTACACCCAGAATATGACCACATAACACTGAACTCCCTCTACAACCACTGCTTCTGTGTAATGCTCTGGCACTTAAACTTACATTCACTTTGAACTTACACTTTTACTTTTACTTACACATGTACTCGTACTTGTCACTGACCCCTGGCTTCGCCTCAGGTGCCTGGAGAACCAGTTGTACCAGTTCCGTGTGCAGACGAAGAACGAGGGTGGTGAGAGTGGCTGGGTCACGTCTCCTGAGGTCCTAGTGAAGGAGCAGATCATGGAGCCGTCGGTAGCGGTGAAACCGGACGAGCTGCTCGTGGTGAGAGCCGGAGACTCCATCAGCCTGGAGGCCCTGGTCAAAGGAAAGCCTGCCCCTGAGCTGAAGTGGACCAAAGACGATCGCACGGACGAGATCAGGCGCGGCCCGCGGCACCAGCTTGAGACCGGAGCCGACTTCTCCAAACTGTTCATCACGGCCGCGCGCAGAACCGACAGCGGCGCTTATGTCATCACTGCCACCAACTCGGCTGGCACCGCCACGGGACGTGCACGCGTCAACGTACTGGACCGCCCCGGAGAGGTGCGTGACCTCAAGGTCTCTGGAATCACCACCGACCGCTGCCACCTGGCCTGGGAGGTGCCCGAGGACAACGGAGGCTGCGACATCTACAACTACATCATCGAGAAGTGTGAAACCAAGAGAGGGGTGTGGTCTGTCCACTCCAACGCCGTCATCACCAACAAGGCTGTGGTCACCAGGCTGACTGAAGGTACGGGAGGGCATCTGACACATGGAGAGGGCATCTGACACACGGAGGGCACCTGACACACAAGGAGGGCATCTGACAAACAGGGAGGGCATCTGACACACAGAGAGGGCATCTGACACTTTTTTCGTTCTCTTGCAGGAAATGAGTACATCTTCCGTGTGCGTGCGGAGAATAAGATGGGTCCCGGCCCAGCCGTGCAGAGTGAGTCCATCGTGGCGGGCACTCAGTTCAGTGTACCCGGTACCCCAGATGCCCCGGAGGTCACCAAAATCGCCAAAGAGGAGATGACGGTGGAATGGTGCGAGCCGGAGCGTGACGGCGGCAAGCCCATCAGCGGGTATCTCCTGGAGAAACGCGAGGAGCACGCTGTGCGCTGGTCCCCCATCAACAAGGACCCCATCCCAGGCACTCGCTTCACCGTCACCGGCCTGCTGCCTCTGCATGAGTACCAGTACAGGGTCAAGGCTGTCAACGAGATCGGAGTGGGAGGAGCCAGCAAGCCATCGCGCGCCATCACTGCCAAAGACGCCGTGGGTGAGTGACGCAGGGTTTGGTCATATTATGAAATATAAACCACAACCATATCCTCTGGACATAGCTAACGCGCTAGCCGGCGCGGACCAAACAGGGAGTGAGCATGGGCGCGCTTTGGCTCCATATACAGTCTATGGTCATAACAGTAAACTCATCTGCCCCCTTCACCCCGCAGAACCACCCGCGCCCCCCACCGCCCTCAAGGTGCTGGACTCCACCCGCAGCTCGGTGACCCTGGGCTGGGTGAAGCCGGTGTCTGACGGGGGAGCTCCGCTGATCGGATACGTGGTGGAGATGCGTCTCCAGGGCAGTAAGAAAGACGAGGGCTGGCGCCGCTGTAACGTGGCAGCGCAGCTGACCGTGTGTGAGTTCACCGTCTCCAGCCTCAGCCACGAGCTCCTGTACGAGTTCAGAGTCTCCGCCCAGAACCAGGTGGGCATGAGCCCACCCTGCGACCTCGAAGCGCCTGTCATCCCCAAAGACATCCTGGGTAAGGCTCATATAATTAGACCTGGTTTAGACCTGGTTTAGACCTGGTTTAGACCTGGTTTAGACCTGGTTTAGACCTGGTTTAGACCTGGTTTAGACCTGGTTTAGACCTGGTTTAGACCTGGTTTAGACCTGGTTTAGACCTGGTTTAGACCTGGTTTAGACCTGGTTTAGACCTGGTTTAGACCTGGTTTAGACCTGGTTTAGACCTGGTTTAGACCTGGTTTAGACCTGGTTTAGACCTGGTTTAGACCTGGTTTAGACCTGGTTTAGATCTGGATTAGACCTGGTTTAGTTCTGGTCTAGACCTGGTTTAGACTTGGCTCAGACCTGGCTTAGACCTGTGGTTTTACTCTTGGTATCATCATGTCATACATTCATATATAACCCTAACTCCACAGAGGCCCCAGAGATAGACCTGGATGCGTCTCTGAAGCAGGGGCTTGTTGTGCGGGCCGGTTGCCCTATCCGCCTGGTGGCAACGATCCGTGGGCGGCCGCACCCGGAGGTGACGTGGCGCCGCATGGGCATCGATAACGTGGTGAGGAAGGGCAGAGTCGACCTCATTGACACCATGACATTCCTGGTGATCCCTGACTCCACACGAGACGACTCCGGAAAATACTGCCTGACCCTGCGCAGCCCGGCCGGAGAGAAGGCGGTGTTTGTGTCTGTCAAGGTCCTCGGTGAGTCATAGACCTGTTTAGACCTGTTTAGACCGGGATTAGACCTGTTTAGACCTGTTTAGACCAGGTTTAGACCGGGTTTAGACCTGGTTTAGACCTGTTTAGACCTGTTTAGACCAGGTTTAGACCTGTTTAGACCGGGATTAGACCTGTTTAGACCTGTTTAGACCAGGTTTAGACCTGTTTAGACCGGGATTAGACCTGTTTAGACCTGTTTAGACCTGTTTAGACCTGTTTAGATCGGGTTTAGACCTGGTTTACACCTGTTTAGACCTGTTTAGACCAGGTTTAGGCCTGTTTAGACCGGGTTTAGACTGGGTTTAGACCTGGTTTAGTCCTGGTTTAGACCTGGTTTAGACCGGGTTTAGTCCTGGTTTAGACTGGGTTTAGATCTGGTTTAAACCTAGTTTAGCTCTGTTTTAGACCTGGTTTAGTCCTGGTTTAAATCTGCTTTAGACCCTGTTTTAGTCCAGTTTTACACCTTGATCTGGTCTCTTTGCAGACACACCCGGCCCTGTGCAGAACCTGGAGGCGTCGGACATTATGCAGACGTCGATGGTGCTAGCGTGGACCCCCCCGGAGGTGGATGGTGGTAGTGAGATTCTGCATTACCTGGTGGAGAAACGAGAGATCGACAAAAAGACGTGGGCCACAGTTAAAGGGGAGGTCTTAGCAGATAAGATCCCCTTTAAGGTCTCGGGCCTTCAGTCCGGCACAGAGTACTACTTCAGAGTCACCGCAGTCAACCAGTATGGCCCGGGAGTACCTCGAGTCACCCCGACCTCCTACCTGGCCTCCGACCCTGTCAGTGAGTACCCACGAGCCTCGAGGAGCACCCAGAAACACGCTGATGTTTTATAACACATTTAAGACTGTGGGCAGAGCTCTTGTACTGTACTACTTGTATTGTAGTATTGTACTTATAAAGTATTGTACTTATAAGAACTGTAGTATTGTACTTAAACACACTGTAGTATTGTACTTAAACACACTGTAGTATTGTACTTAAACACACTGTAGTATTGTACTTAAACAGTGTGGTGGACATGATGTTGAGGTTATAATGGTAGAAATACATTTACAGTTCAAAGTTCTGCCTGTGATGAAGCCTGAGGGCCGCATTTGGCCCCCAGGCCATAGTTTGCACACTCCTGTCTTCTCTGTATTCTCTGGTCCGGTCTCTGGTCCGGTCTCTGAGACCTCCGGTCTGGTCTCTGGTCCAGTCTCTAGTTCAGTCTCCGGTCCGGTCTCCAGTCTCTGTCCGGTCTCCGCTCCGGTCTGCTGTCCGGTCTGCTGTCCGGTCTGCTGTCCGGTCTCCGGTCCGGTCTCCGGTCCGGTCTCCGGTCCGGTCTCCGGTCCGGTCTCCGGTCCGGTCTCCGGTCCGGTCTCCGGTCCGGTCTCCGGTCCGGTCTCCGGTCCGGTCTCCGGTCCGGTCTCCGGTCCGGTCTCCGGTCCGGTCTCTGGTCTCTGGTCTCCGGTCTCTGGTCTCCGGTCTCTGGTCTCCGGTCTCTGGTCTGGTTTGACCATGTTCCTCTCCTCAGGTAAACCCGACCCGTGTGAGAAAGTGGAGATCCTGGAGGTAAACCGCACCAACGTGACTCTGGCCTGGGTCAAACCGTTGAGAGACGGAGGCGCCAAGATTGACGGCTACGTCATTGAGTATCTGGAGATCAAACCCCCACCAGAGCCTAAACCAGAGCCCGAGCCTGCGGCCGAGGTGAGGGAGGGCATCTGACACACAGGGAGGGCATGTGACAGAGAGGGAGGGCATCTGACAGAGAGGGAGGGAATCTGACAGAGAGGGAGGGCATCTGACACACAGGGAAGGTGTCTGACAGAGAGAGAGGGCGTCTGACAGAGAGAGAGGGCATCTGGCACACCGGGAGGGAGGGCATCTGACATACGGGGACACAGGCAGAAGTCCGATTGGTCTATATGTGTGCTGACTCTCTGTCTTTGGTGCATAGGGTGAAGAGGGAGCGCCGGCCCCGCCCCCTCCCCCAGTGGAGGAGGAAGAGGAGGACGACGAGGAGGTGAAGCCAAAGGAGGAGGTGCTGTGGAACGCTTACACCACCGTGAAGGGTCTGAGCGTGTCTGTGGGAGGACTCAAGGAAGGGAAACTCTACAAGTTCAGAGTCGCCGCTAAAAACGTCATGGGACTCAGCTCGTTTACGGAGACGAGAGAGATGGTGGAGGCGAAGGAGCAGAGAGGTGAGACCCTAACCCCGAGAGGAGGAGAGGAGGAGGAGAGGGAGGGAGGGAGGGAGAGGAGGAGCGAGGGAGAGGAGAGAGGGAGAGGAGGACCGAGCTCGTTTACAGAGATGAGAGAGACGGTGGAGGCAAAGGAGCAGAAAGGTGAGACCCTAACCCCGAGAGGAGGAGAGGAGGAGCGGAAGGGAGGGAGAGGAGAGAGAGGAGGACTGAGCTCGTTTACAGAGACGAGAGAGACAGTGGACGCAAAGGAGCAGAGAGGTGAGACCCCAACCCTGAGAGGAAGAGAGGAGGAGGGGAGGGAAGGAGGGAGAGGAGGAGAGAGGGAGAGGAGAGAGGGAGGACTGAGCTCGTTTACAGAGACAAGAGAGACGGTGGAGATGAAGGAGCAGAGAGGTGAGACCCCAACCCCAAGAGGAGGAGAGGAGGAGAGGAGGAGGAGAGGAGGAGAGGAGGAGGAGAGGAGGAGAGGAAGGGAGGGAGGGAGGGAGAGGAGAGAGGGAGAGGAGGAGAGAGGGAGGACTGAGCTCGTTTACAGAGACAAGAGAGACGGTGGAGGTGAAGGAGCAGAAAGGTGAGACCTCAACCCAGAGAGGAGAGGGAGAGGAGGTGAGAGGGAGAGGAAGAGGAGAGGGAAGATGGTGGCTTGAATAGAGAGCTGACAGGACTATGATGTTGTCTATACTGTGTCTCCTGTCTGTCTCTTCCCTCTCTCTTTCTCTCTCTCTCCTCTCTTCTCTTCTCTCTCCTCTTTCTCTCCTCAGTGTCTAACCTTTCTTTCTCTCTCTCCTCTCCTCTTTCTCTCCTCAGTCTCTAACCTTTCTCTTTCTCTCCTCTCCTCTTTCTCTCCTCAGTCTCTAACCTTTCTTTCTCTCTCCTCTCCTTTCTCTCCTCTCTCCATGTTCTCTAACCTTTCTTCCTCTCTCCTCTCCTCTTTCTCTAATCTTTCTTTCTCTCTCCTCTCCTCATTCTCTCCTCCCTCTCTAACCTTACGTTCTCTCTTCTCTCCTCTTTCTCTCCTCGTTCTCTAACCTTTCTTTCTCCTCTCCTCTTTCTCTCCTCTCTCCTCATTCTCTCCTCCCTCTCTAACCTTTCTTTCCCTCCTCTCCTCAGTGGAGCCTAAGATCGTGATGGCAGAGACAGTGAGTGCAAGGGCGGGAGCTAAGCTCCGCGTGGAGGCGGTGGTGTCGGGTAAACCGGCGCCCGTGTGTAAGTGGAAACGCGGAGACGCCGCCGTGGTGTCGTCCAGTCGTCTCGCTGTGCACCAGTCCGCCAACCTCTGCGTCCTCATCATAAAAGACGTGTCCAGACTGGACAGCGGCGAGTACAGCCTTGTGGCCGAGAACACGTCTGGAACCATCAGCCAGAGCCTGAAGATCATCATCAGAGGTAAACACACATACACACATATATATACACATATATAAACATATATATATAAACAAATGATCCATCAGCCAGAGCCTGAAGATCATCA
>JACM01056869.1:0-13642 GCA_000787095.1 Periophthalmodon schlosseri
AAATAATGTGGCAGATATAACAGGTACGCGCTGTACTTCCACACAAAACACGACAGTGTATCTGTGAGACGCACTCAGAAGACCATCGCCAGAGAGTTTTCAGATCAGGAGCGATAACGTTAACAGTGTGGTTGAATAGAAAGTGAAACGAGAAAGGACTCCTCGTGGTGTAAAAGCGAGACTTCACAGCGCTGTATGTGCCATACTGTCTGCTCTATCCAAAATAAACTGTCCTTCTTTGATACTAAGGAAAAGGTTTGATACTAAAAAAAAATAAATTTTTAAAGACTATATATAATGTAATTTTCAACAAACTTAATAGTATTTAATATTACTATCTGGTCTTATAATTGTTCTGATATAAAGACCATTCTAAAACTATTACATGTTTATCCCACCCTCTTTACGCTTACTTTACTTAGTTTCCTCTGTAAAAATGCTTAAAAGCCAAATGCTGCCCAAATGTATCTATATGTCATACAAAACATCAGCAAGTCCAGGAAATTCAAAAGGTAACACTTTATAATAACGACACCTAATTGGTCTTAAGAAAGTCTGAAAAACCTAATTCATAATGAACAAAAAGTTTATTAAGAATGATTCAGGGTTAATAAATGTAACTTATCTTTTAGAGAAGTTATTGCTTTATCTGGAATGTTCCACAGTATGGCATTAAACGTATATACACTGATTGATTCAATTGCAGGTGTTCTAATTGATCAAAAATACCTTGAAAAGCTTCCATTCTTACTGTGAGCGGGGTCGCCTCTCCACAGATCTGACCTGGCCTGGGGACGTCAGATGCTTGTATCCATGGAGAGGTATACTAAATTAGCCACAATAAAGTGTAACCATGCAAAGACAGAGCGTGACGAATTTTGTACTTTCTATGTAACTGTGAAAAGGAGAAAAAGATATAGTGCAGGATTCCAATATAGAAACAATCACTGTACAAACCAATGGAACAGATCAGAAGAGCTGACGTCTAGTTTTCCCTATAGGAGAGTTTCTTACATAAGATATCAAGGTTTGCAAAATGGGAACAACCCTACAGAAAACAAAGGCAAAACAAACCTAGTTATAGCTTGGTTACTCAGTGATAACAAATTTCCAATGTAAACGAAAATTCAGGGAGCAGCAGAAAGGGACATTCTTCAAAGCTAAATCATGCAAGAAGTTTTTATACCAAGCAGACACTTTTGCAGCTTTGTTCTGGGTGAAAGAATGGAAAATATGGCTCTGTTAAAAACCAAAGGGGAGATGAGTCACAGAGAGGATCACAGGGAGTTGAAGGCATGTCCGAAATGAAGCGGCCATTGCTATGTGCAGCACACAGCAAAGTAATGATCAAATGTGTGCAGCCAGTGGCACCCTCCAAACCCTCTAATCCCAAAAAGAGCCCTCTGCCTCTAATGACACTCAGGGATAAAGGATAAGACCAAACCCAGGCAATCCCTATACACTCTCACTGATATACAACACCTTTTTGATGTCTTTCAAGTGCATGTAACAGGCTAGACATGTGCAGTAGATGTGACATATGTAGAGGCTTTACATAACATAATCTAGCAACCATACTGCAACCGGAGTGAGACAAACAAACAACAAAATCATGACAACGTTTTTATTTTGTTTCTAACATACAAATTGCTGCTGCATATTTGGAATTTAGTGTATTATTAGAAGGATTCCTTGTTGCTACTTCCCATTTTCTTCACAAATATGACAAAATATTTGAATATTGACCACAGGTATTAGCCCGAAACAGAAGAAGAACATAAACACCTGTCATAAGCACTTTAAACTTAGCACAGGCCTGTAAGTTCTTTATGTTCTCAAATGATGCTATAGATGTAAACTGTAGTTGGAGCAGCACAGTAGCAGACTTGAGGGTGAGACTGCGGAGGTGGACGCTTTGATCACTCACAGGAGAGAGGCTGCAGAATCAAGGGCATGTCTGAGAGCATTAGCACCACAACAAAGCACAAACTGGAGCTTTCCCTGCTCTGTACTGTAGGCACATGTCCACTGAGTCAGGCCCCATTCACTACATTCATAGACAAACTTTTTATTCATGTAATAGAGAGATGCCAGATGCAGTGGGAGTACCATTGTGAATAAGAGTAAGTCAAAGTCATTTCAACCTATCCATGGGTTTTAGAGTAATGAATATCTAGCACATTCACATTCAAAACAAAATGAATAGCTCTCAAAATGCCATCTATAAACAGGACACTGAAACTCATAAATTGGTGGTTTTCAGACTCTAGAATGACATTTGATATTTGATATTTGTTATTATATAAATACATTTAGAAACGTTGAACCTGTCACTAGACCACAGAAATGACTATATTATAATGAAAATCTGCATTTTAACAGTATTCATCATTTTTGCTTCTGCTCATCTGTATTCAATATTATTGGCTTAGAGAATGTTAACTTGTGATGTCATCTGAAACCCACCAACAGACCATTAGCGTTTATTTCATAACTTCACACTTTAACTTCATTGGGCTTTAAAGGTTCTGTACCAGACTTTTATTTCTTTTAGTTTAAGTAAATGCCCTTTACACAATGCAATGTGTATCTAAAAAGAGACTGGAAAAATGTCAAACATTTCAAATGGCTTTTTTGTTGGATGAGACTAAAGTAACTGCAGGGAAGCTGTTGAATGAGAATCATGTTTATCCACAACATGGTTGTCATGGTTCAACCTAAAACATTTTCATCTAATCACAGTTCAAAATTGGGCACAGAGCCTTTAAGTCGCACAAGAGGTGGCAGAGTGGCGCAGCGGTTAGCGCTCGTGCCTTACAGCAACAAGGTCCTGGGTTCGATTCTGTGATGGTACGGGGCTTTCTGTGTGGAGTTCGCATGTTCTCCCCATGCCTGCGTAGGTTTCCTCCTCTGGTTTCCCCTACCACTAAAAATAATACAATAACTTGCTAAATACAAGATGTATAAGTTATGATTCTAATTCTACTTGATTTAAATATGCACAAAATGAACTAAACGAAGTATATAGCCCTGCAAAACCACACTGACCATGCATCCATTCTTTCTGGCTGGCGGTTGTTGCAATGATGGTCTCTTAAGTTTTGGGGTCAAGTGTGCCTACATTCAAAGATGAGCGGCAGGGCAAAGAGCACTCAATAAAATGACGCTATTCAGAGGCTAATGCTACTCGCCGAGGAGAGGTCGCCGAGACAACCACCCCACAGCGCGCTACACAGGCTATTAGAGGGAGCACACAGCCATTATCTTTGCACTGCGAGGCTATGGGGCCACTCTAACTATCTGCAGACAGCTGTCCCACTAATTAGAGTGAGAGGTGGAGGTCCCTGCACTCACCAGCAATCAGGCTCCATAGAAAGAACAGTGGAGAAAGGCGGAGAGTGAGTGAAAACAGCATTATTAGCAGTGAAGGATTCTGGGAGATTGCTGCTGACCACGCACACAAGGGCCAGAGTGTTGTGCCATTTTGACGCCCTAGTTGATACTAATGAGAAGACTTAAAGACTGATATCACAATCAACTAAGTGTGTAATTGGAACCCACTTTAGAAAGGAGAGAATAATTACTAGACAATGCAAACTAATCTGAATACAAAGTCATCTCTATCTGTGTGTTGACTGCTGATACCTACTATTGTTTAAAGATTCAATGTGGAACTTTTCTAGTGGAAAGGTGCTCCATATGCTTGTCTCCTTGGAGTTGTTATTGTTTTCCCTGTAATGTTCCACAGTAAGTATTGCATTAAACATATCTATCTTGCAACTGAGCTACTGGGCGACAGTAACTCGGTAGAGCGTTTGTCCACTGATCTGAACGTTGGCGGTTCAAATCCCACTCTTGACACAAACATCATATCCACGGATGCACAGTACGGCGGGTGCGATTCCAGCTCCCACAGATGAATGCTGTTGTTGTGTCCTTGGGCAAGACACTTAACCCACCTTGCCCCCAATGTCTGCATACGCTGGTGTATGAAAGTGAGAGTGACTGGGTGAGTGGTTCGTTGATGTAAAGCGCTTTAAGTGCCTTGAAGGTGGGAAGGCACTATATAAAAATGTGACCATTTACCATTAAGTTACAGGTGTTTTTATAGTTTAAAAATATCCTAAAAACATGCATTTTCATTCTCCACAGATCTGACTTGTAACTTTGTCTGATGGTGCCACCTGCATATCGCCATAAAAATATATTGGTATAGATATATATAGGCTTAATGCTGTAACACTCCAGGCAAAATACCAACCAAAAAAGTTAGTTGTGCACCTTTAAAGCAATATAATATAGCATTGTTATTAAGACCATTTGATACTCTCCATGACAAAATCATTCAGAAATCAGGTATGGAATTTAAGGCTTTAACCAATGCATAATCTTTATTCAAAACCAATTAAAGAAACAGGAGAACAATGTAATCAGCAAACTTCTTAATTACATCTGTCAGTGTGTATCAGAGCAACTCCAGCAAACATATTAGTCTCCATTAGCGCTAAACTGTCTCCCAACACTCGCAATATGTTGTTACAAAAGCTGCATTTCTGCTCATTACAAAGGGATGCTATTTCAAGGCTAACAAAGCTTTACATCAGGGCTGAACGCTTTTGGAAAAAATTTAATTTTTTTTTTAACAGTATTGCGATTAGATTTGCAAGATAAATAGTGTTCATTAGTAGAATTAGTTTATTAGTGTTTGTTACTAGTCTAAATTAGTATTCAGTTCAGAGAGCACACTTTATACTGTTCCAGATTTGTTTTAATAAAGAAAATCTAATCAAATCAAAAATGTGCTTGATCAATATGAGAAAAAAAATTGGATTCATTTTATTTTGTCATATCGCCCAGATCCATTTGCTGCTCTGCTTTGTATTTTAAAGGTGCTCTACATAAGTTTTCAGGTAGAGGGTCTGCCACCTGCTTCTTTCCATAGCCATAGTATTGCTTTACCTGGAACGTTCAAAAGTATGGAAATAAATGTATATATCTCTCCATGGAGATGAGTAGACCTGTCATGATAGTTACAATATGGACTTATCGTTTAATATATGAAAGCTGGACACACCATTTTTGGGGCTCAGTATTTATCGTGTGTACAATTTCTTTGCAATAGTGGAGAGATTGCAGGCATTGTTCTGTACTATGATAAGCTTTGAGCTATAGAGGGTAGAATAAATAACTTCTATGGTTCATTCTGCTATTTATTTTGCAGCTCATGCCTTTTAATGATACTGTCTATTTAAAAATAGGTCTATGCCACTGACACAAAGCAGGATAATCCCATAAAGTAGTTTCAATATTTTTCAATATTTCTCTGTAGCAATATATCGTTCTTCAAAATGTGTTACTGTGACAGGTTTAGAGACAAGCAGATGATTTCACAAAGCCAGGTTACACGTCAGATCTGTGCAGGTGGCTCACATAAAGCAGGATTTTCAAGGATTTTTTGAGCAGTTAAAAGACATTTAATGCCATACTGTGGAACACTCCAAACAAAGCAATAACATCTTACAGGCGGCAGAACCCCCACCAGAAAAGTTTCATAGTGCACTTCTAAATAAAATTGGCCGTTTCTACATTCAAACACACTTACTTCCCATGGATGAAATTAAAAATGCACAGGTCAGGTCCACAGCGCTGTGTTCGATCAGTTTTCCTTGACACTGATGCGCATGAGTGGCCTGAGGATGTGGGCGTTCATCCATGAGAAAACGTGATGAAGGAGCCAAGACAAGGTCAGATCTCTGTGGAAAAAGCAATTGGCCAAATGTTTGCACTGACCACACATGGAAACTCAAAACATGCTTCCTTTAAACTGACACTATTACACTATTGAATGACCAGAACTGCATCGGCCAGGGACACTTTTCAGTTCTGAATGTTTGGCTTGCTGTTTGTTTCTATGAAGATGTTACTTCATTGCATTGAGTCTTCCACAGTATGGCATTAAACTTATTTATCTCCCAGAAGCCAAGCAGGTGGCTCAATCAACTTCAATCAAGCCAAGTTGTAAGTCAGATCTGTGGAGAGACAAGACCACTCAGACTTAGAATGCATGTTTTTCAAGGTATTTTTAGCAGTAAAAACACCTGTAAGATAGATGTTTAGTGTTGCAAAGCAATAACATCTCCATGGAGACTAGCAGTAATATCTTAAGGTTGAAGATAGGACTCAGCCAGGACTAAGTGAAGATTTTGGGGGCTTTAATCCACAATTAGCAATCTAGGACTAACCATATCACCAATGAAAAGGTGTTATGGTATTATGGACTTAGTTCTCCATTGAAATGAATGGGCATTCCTTAAGTGACCACAACGCAAGTGTAGGTGGATGGGACAGTATAAGGTGGAATTTGATTATCATGTAAACTGACCACAGGAAAAGTAGCCAATTTTTAAATTTGTCTCTAACCCACTCAGGATAAATTTGACTTAAATTACCTTCAGAAACACAACACAGACTGCTTCTGATAGGCCTGATGTAGAATAAATTTAATCTAAAATGCATTGCATTAGAATTCTCAAACAACAAACTTTGCAATCTCTTGTCCAGCCAACTGGCCTGGCTCACTATTCGTACCATTATCCTTCAACAACAAACATGGCACGAGTAGCGGCTGCCCACCTCTTCCCTGGACTCTGGCCTGAGCACTACAGATTTAAACAAGACAGAAGAGGAGAGAGAGTGAAAGAAAGAGGTGTGGGTGGTGTATCTTTATTCACCGTCCTCTGATCTGACTCACATCCTGGACTCCTGTGAGCTCTCCTCCTGCTCTGCATCCTCTCCACAGCCACACAGCCAACTCCAACCTGATGCCATTTTAACACATACAGCAGGCCAGGACAGGAATAGACAGGGATAGAGATGCGCTGATGATACACTAAAATTAGATCTGAGTTTAAAGGAGTTCAAACATAAAGAAAGCCCAGCATTGGACAAATTTGTTGGGGTGAAAAAACTAGATAGATTTGCTCCACCACGCCAGCTTGTTTCCATGGAGATAAGTTTAATGCCATACTGTGGAACATTCTAAGCAAAGCAATAACTCCACAAGGGCAAGCGCGCGGCTGTCCACCAGAAAAATTACATAAGGCACATTTAAGCAAGTTTATTCAACCCTTTCACATTAACTGAAAATATATTGGAGCACACAGATTTGCAGCTATCCATTCTTCTCCTGTGTCATGTTATGTCTCATTCGACAGACTGGTCTCATGTAGGGCCAGTATCATGACAGAAGATAACGTAATGTGATCTTTGTCTTGGTGTAAACATGTTGCATAGTGGCTAATAGCATCTGCTGTTGTTTTGGAGACTTGGGAGTTACATAAGATTACAGTGTGCATTATATAATAAAAATGTCAAAAAAGTCAGAGCAAAATTTCCTTTGGGACCAATTAAATACAGGATTTAATCATGTCAAGTTATCGCTATACAGTGCTTATATGAACTGTTAGAGGTAGTAAATAAAGATAGTATTTATGAGCCATTTCAAACACACAGTTTGCACAGCTTTGCAAAATGTGAGAAATAGCTGGTCTGAAAATAGGAGTTTGTGATCATATTTTTGCAGTCCATCATGTGCCTGTAAATATCTTGGTTGAGGTTAGACTATTGCACAAATGTGAACTGACTGTAAATTTTAAAATATATTTATTTTTTAAGAGGCAATATTTACAATTCTCATTTAGCATCTTCAAACAAACAATTTTGATATCTTGATGATATATTACAAATATCTGAACTCAGTAGAGCTGTTACCCCTTAGTACAATCACATAACTGTATAAGGCTAAGGACTAGCCGCACCAGAACTCAGATGGGAAAGAGGGCTTTTGGCTGTTTTGCTTCACAACAATGACCAGAACTCGATGGGAAAGAGGGCTTTTGGCTGTTTTGCTTCACAACAATGGAACACACTTCAAGGACAAGCAAAATTGGATACTTTGGTGCCACAATCGCAATTTAATAATCTGGTAACAAACTTTTACACACCTGCACTAAAAAAGTAATTAAAACATTAGTAAACTGATCTCTATCTTGTCAACAAAGCCTACTATGTCCAGAAATAGCTGAACAAGTACATAACCAAGGAACGTTCTTTTTTCCCGTATGCAAATGAGTAGGCCAATTCTTGCGAAGGTCTTCACTATTTAATACTCAGAGGACTTGATTCGTTCTCCTTATCTAAGAGGTTTGACTTAACATATCTCTCCGCTAATGAAGGCACATGCCACAAACCAGAGATTAACTTTCTGATCCTGGGAGCAACGATCAATAAAACACATTACAGGCGCATTAACAGAGCACCCTGCTACCACCACGCAATCTTCTTTCATCTGGGGGTCCAAACTTAAGCTTACAGTAGGCTACAATCCAAACAATCAAAACCACCACAATTAGTTTCCATAAATTCTGAAGGAAAAAAAACAAAACATTTAGTTAAAACTGAACTTTGATATTTCAGTGAGATATTTATGAGAATTTGGATCGATAGCGCCTGTGCCACTATATTACACAGCAGTGGACCAGATCTGTAGCCCTCCCTCCTTATACGCGTGTTGTTTATGGATGTATTGGTTGGATGTCCATAATTCTTCCACAGGGTTAATGGTTTTCACTGCGGCTCCTATTGGGCTGAGTGCAAAAGGAAGATCATTAGCAGGTTTCCGTTTGGGCCTGCCGCTTCCCGCATGCTAAACGTCAATGTGACTTAAATGGGATTGGAATGATTGGGAAGATGAGGGCAGTCTTTAAAGGCAGCCATGTCATAATGAACTGTCCTGGTTATAGACAGGTGTATGTTTACAGAGCCATTTTGAATCATTGGTGTGGTGCTGGTGGAGATATTAATACGTTTGTTCACGGCTCATTTCAGATTTATTCAGGCTCCAGTGAAAACCAGATTCTCACTGGCATCGCTAGATGGAAATATTCAGATAATAATGGAATGCACATTATTTTATATATCTCATTAGGGCTGGGGACCAACAACTAGTACCCAAAAAATATTTTTCTTTTAGGTTTTGACGCCTGGTGGGAGAGCGATAGGCATGGGACAATATTGAAATTTGGTGTCACAATTATCATGGTTGAAATGGTTCAAGTTTAATTATATAGCATTTAAAAACAACTTCAGCTGACCAAAGAGCTTCACATACAAGTCAACAAAAAACAAAATATACAGATAACACGATACATAGGAAAAGAACAATAAAACACCAAGATATCCTGTCTAGCTAGTATTAAATGCAAGGGAGAAGAAATGGGGTTTTAGTCTAGTCTTAAACTGCATTAAAGACTGAGAAGATCTATAGTATTGTACTTTGTCATCATTGAAAACAACAATAATTTAGAAGAGATTATTAGAAAGAAGTAGTTTCCTCTGCACATAATGGTGATATAAAGGCCATTATCTCTGTTGGCAATTATCACGATTTTATAAAATGCCCCACAAAATTTGTCGACCCTTTTTATCATGATAAACGATATTACTGTTTATTGTCCCATCCCTAGAGAGCACTGTAGAAAGTTGGACAGTTTCACTACACGCAAACGAGAACAATTGTCTTTACATCAACTACATATACATTGCAGTTTTGTTTTGTCATTCTGAATACTGACAATACACCAGTGGGTACTGAAAAAAGTACTGATTAGGTGCCGATACCGAAAATTTACAAAGCCGTATCCCATTCTTTTTTTTATTTTATTACTTGAGTAATTGAGTTATTTAGCCAAAAACTTGACACATATCAGAGCAGTACAATACTAATGATTATCAGTCAGTAATGTGACAAATTATGTACAATTATTACAAATTGTTCAGCCAATCAAATGTAGCTACACATCGCAGGCATCTTTCTTGTTGCAAAACTTCATGAATCTTGTCTTCTGGTCAGACACACACAGCACAGACAGGACGTTTATCTTTCATATGGGCAAACAGATAAATCTATTACCAAACATTATGGAAATGTTTCTGTACATATGGCTGTAATACATGCAAGGCAAAAACAATTACCTGGATGATTGAAAACCACTGCAGACATCCAATCGAAGCAGAATTTAAAGGCAGCACTGACCGAATAAACAAATACAACCATTTTTCATCACTAACCTTCAGTGACAAGTGTTATGGAACTGCGCAATAAAACTATAAACTTTATTTAGTCAAGTCGAATAACAAATTACATCACTCCCGTCTCTGCAGAGAAGCCAGTCACTTCTCCAGTCCGCCTGTGTGTGCCATTTGGGGAGAGAATAACCTGAAAACTAATCAGCCTCTGCTAGTGCACAGCTGTGTAATACATAATGCAATACGGAGAGTGTCCAGCAGGGGGTCTAGAGGGGCCAAAGCAGCAGGACGTCACACCAATAAGACCAAAGGAAGAAAGAGAATCGCACAAGCTGACCACATGGCGTGATAGTGTATGCCAGCTGCAACACATCCAAAAAGCAAAGGACACTGCTTTAGTTTAAAAGTTAATTCCACAAAAGGAGATTGTCACTTTTTATCTTTGCAGCCTGTAGACATCAAGTGATAGTATTACTGCAAAAATATATCGCAAAACGCATAGCAAAAACACATAAGTCAGGGTGAAATGCGGACAAAGAATGAGAGAGAACGAGGGAGCGAAGCTTGAAAGAGAATAGAAGAGTAGAGGAGGCATGTCGAGAAGCAGCACTCAAAGAGAAAGCCAAGTAGAAGGTACGCGTCTCCATCGCTCCCAGCATCGCAAGAAAAAAATTCAGAGCCGACTTCAGTCTGGACACCTCTGTTACAGAAGAAAAGTGCATACAATAAAAGCAGATGCAGTATAGAAATGTGTGTATGGATTAGTTATAAAGAACACTGACACAAACAGTTTAAGTCTGTGTCAAGGTCAAAACAACACAGTATCAACCAGTGACAGGCAACGTTAAAAACATCTTTATATAGTTATGTTCGTTCATAGTTTGTACCAAAGATGTCAAAAATAAACACAAAATGTGCTATATAAATACATGTGATTGACTGACTGATTGATCTGTGAAAAAAAATCTTTTCAACTATAAGAAGTGTTATAACTATAGACACTTACATGTCTATAGTTATAATGAAAGACCAAAGTGTTAGGTCCAGAGGTTTGAAAGAGAAATAGGAGCAGGCTGGACACTGGGGACCCTCTGCAGAAAAATCACTTTGATGTTCTGACAGAAATGAAGATGAGGAAAAGGTCAGAAAACCACAGATGTGTTTGAAAAAAAGAAAAAAAAAACGAAGGACGTCAGCAACACCTTTTCATGATGTCAGGAAAAAATAGATATGGATTTGTGAGGGTTGGCTTAAATCTTATAACCATAAACTGTATATATAAATGGACATAGCTAGCCCACTAGCCACCACATTCCAATTAGGAAGCGAGCATGGGCGCATCTCCGGCTCCATCTCCGGCTCCATCTACTCCAATTCACTTTCTACTGAAAAATTGTCACCGCTCCCTCTAACTGCTGCTGTCAGGCTCATCATTTTGTTCTTAAAATGTTCCTTTTAACTCACGCTACATTGTTCTGGTGTTTTTATTTCACCATTTTGTCCGTAAATCAAGATATGAACATTAATAACAGACCAATCAGGTGCCTTCTTTCCCTGAGGTCGCTCTCGCTAGGGTCAGCAATAGGTTTGATTGACAGTGTCAACCTCAGTCCACTTCTATATACATTCTTTGGTTATAACTAGGAAACTTGACAGTGTATCGATTGGTTTCGAAGCATGTTGTTGTAAAGTATCTTGTGTCCTTGAAGCAATTAATGTTTTACAAAGAGTATGATGGGATGTGAGGGTGGCATACGAGGGTGGTCACAACTGCTTCTCAGTTCAACCATAACTACAAAAATCCAATTTGCAAGTCCATGTAAAAAAAAAAAAAAAAAAAAAAAAAAAAGTTATCAATCAAGATAGTGTATAGTATGTAGAGGTTTAAAAGGGTAACCTAACACACACAGCGTGCAAATAAAAATAAAAATAAACAAAAAAATATCAATACTGCACCTGGTAACAATGTGAAAGATAACATTTAATACAAAACTTTTTGCTAAAAATCTTTATACCAAAACAGCTTTTTAGCTTAGGGCCTTGAAGTGTTTGCTTACTATTTGCCCATGGCCTCCTAAAGGGCACATATCTGACAAAAATAGAAATAAAAATAGCTACTTGATACTCAGCACCAATCCACCTGTTATAAATGAATCCTTGTTTTCCTAAATTATGCTTAGATGCTTAGAAGATATACAAATTTAAACCAGTAATTCATCCACAGACTGGAGGCACTGAAGCATAACCTCTGATTTAGAGACAATATTATGGAAAAAGGAAAGGGCTACTGGGATATAGGCAACACTATATCTATGATAGCTATAGAATCCATTCAGAGGTTTTCTCACAGCACAGACCAAAGCATAAATAAAGACTATAACATTGTTAGCTAATCCAACATAAAACCTACAGCCAAACTGAACACTAAGAAATCAGCCACTTACTCGGGGACTCAGGAAAGACCAAGATCACATTTGGTCCAGTCATAAACCTGGGTATATGAAGAAAGTGACTTTCTAAAGTGGCCTAAAACTCAGTCCAGATTATGCAAATAAACTTATAATGATGTATTGATCTATTGTCTCCATGGAAATATCACTATTACAGGAATATATCACTGTATGGCATAAAACAAATTGCTCAAAAAACCCTTACATTATTACGGTAATAGAAAAAATTCAAATCTGTCAACTGGACAAAAAAATTGTTGGAGTGAAGACATTTTGCTGCTCATCCAAGCCGCTTCTTCAGTTCCTACATTCTTACTATGAGTGGGGTTGCCACAAATTTAACTAGTAATTTGGCCTGGTGGCGTTGCCTGCTTGTCTCCATGGATAGATAAGTTTAATGCCATACTGCTGGACGTTCTAAACAAGGCAGTAATGTTAATAATGCAGAGACAAAGGGTTACTTTACTTTAAACTCAATTCGTATTGGTAAAAAGTCGTACTTATAAGAAAGATAAAAAACTTTTAGCTCCAATTGATTCAGTCTGTTTAAAGTGCCTTGAAACTCTGCAAGGTTTGTGAGATTGTGACAAGAATAGACTTTATTACTGGCTATTGGCTGAGTGGCTATTGTTGCCCTTGCTAGCAGCTTCAGTGCTCACCATGGAGAGAAGGACAAGTCAACTCAAGAGCCTGTGAGAAAACTCCGTTTGCTAATAGCTATCAATGTCCAAGGCAAAGAGCTGCTGCTGGCCAGAATACAAGTGCACTCCGACTGTATATAAACAACAGTTTTGGAGCAAATGATGTATGTGTTAAAATACTAGAAATAGCTGCAACAATCGTGGGCGTTTTATTCGCAGGGCAAAAACATTAAAACTAAATCAACATAATAAGAAAAAGATTACAGTGAATCGTCACTTTAAAAATAGAACTGTAAACTGTTAGCGTTACTCCTTCATAGCTTCCTGAGGCGGTACAGAAGGCAAAATATAAAGCATCCATTGCAATATAAAAAAACAAGTGTAGCTCGTAGTTGCCATGACATTAAGGCTGGCATTATATCTAGAGCTGAGGTATTTGAAATATCTCTATCTCTATATCTCTAT
>JACM01062128.1:0-12466 GCA_000787095.1 Periophthalmodon schlosseri
GCCCCGGTGTGAACGCACCATTAGATTAGAAGTCCTTATAGTTGTTTAGATTTTCATTTTATAACTTATTCTCCTGTTGTTCTTGAACTTTGCGTTGCAACAAGGTAAATTCCCCATTGTTGAACAAATGATCTCATCTTAGCCATAGACCGTATAAAGAAGTGGACTGAGTGAGTGTGACGTCACTGTTCAGCTCCAGTCAAATGAAGCTCATCGAGGCTAGCAGTTATAAGAGCCAATTTGGGGCCGAATTGCATATTTGGAGTTCCAACTGCGAGTATCATAGCAACCAAAGAGCCAATCCAGAGCCAGGCTGTTGAAGGTAACGCCCCTTCCCGCCCGCCCTGCTGGTTTAGCAGGGACCGGGCACAAACCCGTTGCTAACGCTAGTGGGAGCAACCTTGGGGAAAGAAGGCACCTGATTTGTTTGGTATTAATGTTCATATCTTGATTTCAGCCAAAGTAGTGAAAAAAAATACCAGGATCATGTAGAACAGGTTAATATGAACATTTTAATGCCAAAATGACGAGGCTCACTGCAGTTACAGAGGGAGTGGTGACAATTTCTCAATGTAAAGTGAATTGGAGCCGATGGTGCCAGAAGCATGGCCATGCTCACTTCCTATTTGGAGCGCGGCGGTTAGCAGGTTAGCTATGTCTATTTATATATACAGTCTATGATCTTATCAGAAACACCTGGTGGCATATATCAGTTAAGTGATGGATTTTTAGAGTAACTGTTGAGAAACTGTTGTATTTGGACGACAAAGTACAATGAGTTTTAAAATAAGTCTTTCAGTCTTTTACTTTTTCTCTCTGTTTTTGTCTTTCCTACATTAGTTTGCCCTTTTGCATAATTTTCCTTTTTTGTCAAAGCCTGAACAGTTGTGAATAATCAGAAAGAAATCAGATTACTCACACCAGATGTTACTGTTTACATTTCAGTAATCTGATCCTGACTCCAGAAATCAGATGATCTTGATTTTTGGTGTGCATGTAAACTTAGCCAGTGATAGACGGGGACAGAGGTAGGATTTGGGAGGGGACAGCTTAGGTTGAAGTGACACTTATTTTAGCATTTATGAAGTTTTGTTTCTTACTCTTGAGGGAAACAGCTCCATCCCACACAAAGGCCTGCCCCTCCTCTGCGGGCCTTTGACGATCACAGTTCCTCTCTATTTGCATTGTATGTCAACAAAAACAAGAGAGCTAGTCAGGAGAGTGAGGTGTATATATTTATATGCCTTTTGTACTAATGCTATGTTTTCTGATATTATACTCAGTATCACAAACAGGTAGAGGTGGGTGATATGCCAAAAAAAATCTTGATTTTCTTAATGCCAGATTATGATTTCAATTTGATCACTGTTCATGTATACTTTGTTTAGATTGCCCATAAGTGCT
Source organism: Periophthalmodon schlosseri (assembly GCA_000787095.1). Classification (NCBI taxonomy): domain Eukaryota; kingdom Metazoa; phylum Chordata; class Actinopteri; order Gobiiformes; family Gobiidae; genus Periophthalmodon; species Periophthalmodon schlosseri. The sequence goes on from JACM01062128.1 coordinate 1,405, forward strand.
AACTCAAGCCATCTACTGCTCTTGAAAGTTCACTTTGCTGTGATTGGATAAATTCACCTGTCACTCACTCCGAGCCTGACTCCTGAATAGGAGAAGTGGGTGGAAGAAAGTGTCTGTTCTTGATCGATTACATAATCACAATACATATCAACAAAATATTTTTAGGTTAGAACTAGTTCACTTCTGGTTTGGCTCTGGTTTAGTCCTTATTTAATTCTACTTTAGACCTGGTTAGTCCTTATTCTGGTTTAATCCTAGTTCAGACCCAGTTGCTACTAGTCTAGTCCTATCTTTATAGTGGTTCAGTACTGGATTGGCAGTTTTCCAGTTGGTGAAGTTTGTTTTTTTTTTGTTTTTTTCACAAAAATGTAATATAGCAGTTGCTGTTTAGTGTGTGCAACTCCAAATTGTGTTAAAAGTGGCAGTGCATTGTACAGTAATCAGAACTAAAGTCCAACCAAGTATTTGGACCCTGATTATTTTTATATTTATTTTTGACAAAAAGTGTAACATTATCTGATAAATGGAACTAGCACTGAAAGGTTTAGCTAGTGATCAATCAGCGTACCAAATTAGCCAACAATAAGTTTAAAAACAGTATACAGAATACATAGGCCTATGTTAAAGTACATTACAATTTGACTTTCATTTGACTTTGTTTTTGAAAATTGTTTTACAGCCCATAACTCCTAACTTGTGTATTATTTCCATATCCCCCTTATTAATATTTAGCTGGCTCTCTGTCAGAGGCCTAATATTGCAGCATGTCGAACAATAACTCCGAGCGTATCTGAGCCGCCAAGACGCTAATTTTAGAGCCATCTTCCGCTGTCAGTCATTTGGATCACTTTTCAGATTAAATTCATTATTTCGGCTCTGAATGCGGTAAATTAGAGGGGCGCGCTGGCTGGCTGCATCACTTTTGTGTTTATGCTAATGCGCTGCACTATTTTCTCATCTCTGTCACTTCTCTGCTCTCTTAAGGCTGATGGATGGAGGGGGATTTGCGCAGGGCTAAAGCTGCTGAGCGCGGGCTAAAAGCTGCTAGCACCCAAAGCAGCGGTGATGAAAAACTCTACTCCGCTGTATGCTCTGCGATCTCCTAATCTACTTTCCCACTGCTAGAGCTCCTTAACCTGTCTCTCCCAGATACAAAATCAAGCTGGATTCTGATATGGAGATATACGGAGGGCACGGCAGACTGGACCACAACACAGAGTTCTTCACCGCGCCAGAGCCTTTCAACGGACGTAACCATTCCATGAAGGTAACTATGTGCACATTGTACCGGTAATACAATCACAAAGGTGTAATACCTACCAGCAGGTTAGGTTTGTCTATTACCCAGAGGACTTGTGGTTCAACACAAGCTCCCACTCTTCTATTTGTTAAAGTTTTCTTTCTTTTCTTAAAGTGGGACTAAACACCTAAACTCCGCCTACAACCACATTTCAGAAAGAGCTGCTAAACTGGGTAGTACCTGGAGGACTAAATGGGAGACTGAGGGGGAAGGAGGGGGAGGGTCTGGAGGTATAAGGAACAGTGTGATTGGTCTAACAGGTACCCACACTTCATACTCCGCCGCTGCAGCCAGGTGTTTCTGATTATAAACACCTGGATTTAATTAGGACAATCCTGTGTGATGTTATTTAGTACATGAAACTGCAGGGGTCAGTGGAGCCCGCACACAGTTTTTGACTGTTTTTGAACACAAAGCTGCAAATTGACCTAGTTTGCTCTAAAGTTTCCAAAAATGATTAGGAACAGTAGATAATACTATTAAATCATCATATACACAGAAAAAGTGGATTTAACTCACCTGTCTATGTTGTCTTTGGACTTAAGTTTAAGAGTGTGTTTGTGAATGGATGCATAGGACCCATAGACAAAGTGCTATATAAACATAACCCTGTACCAATCCAAAAACGTAAATTTTTGTCTTCTTTTATACACTAACAACTTGAGTTCTTCTTAAAGAATATACAGTAGGAGATGTATTTACCTTGTTGACATGTTTCAGCTGCAAGCCATCTTCAGAACTGTTGATGCTGTCCGTGTTCTGTTTTCTGATTTCGGTCGTCTCTGTGGGTTCCGGATGGGTTCTGACCCCATCCAGTGGGCCATGAAAAAATACAGCATAAGCACAGTAGTCAAACCCTACACAAAACTCTGCCAACAGTTAGTACACCCTAAAGATAAAATACCACTAGAGCAAAAATGTATTAAATTCAAAAGATTCAATGCAAATCGTGCAATAACTCATACATAGAGGAAACAGGACGGGCATTCCATATTAAAAAAAAAAAATGTGTGAAGGAAACATCAAGGAGACTCAGACCAGGAAAGCAGAGCCGGAAAATCTGAAATCAGCCATATCAGATCACTGTAAAAGAAATGACCACGTTATTGATTGGGACGGGGCACAGGTCATTTGATCGGAAAACAACAAGTTTAAATGCTGGATTAGGGAGGCCATTGAAATCAGAAAACGAGGCATGGACACCATCAACCGTGATGAAGGAGCCTTCCTCCTTTCACACACCTGGGACACCCTCCTCCAGAGACCACTGGGCAACAGGAGGCGTGGTCAGTCTGAGTGGCCTGCCAGGTCCGTCAGGCTGACCACGCCTACAGGAAGTAACAACAGCTGATATTTTATTTATTTATTTGATTGGAACAATGCATGCTAATGAACAGATATGATATAACATGAATGTAAACACGTCAGATTATAGCCAAAGGATCGTTTCCATCCGTTGTCCCAAAGGTCTGGGGTCACAAAAGGGCCAAATAAAAATTGCACTACACTCATAGCACAGTTCTCATTATTGCACCATCCAAAATATTGCATAATGAATTTATTGCACAGTCCCCATTATTTCAGTCAGTTTTTCCACCCATTCAAGACACTTACATTTTATACCCACCCCCTGCATATTTTGCTCATACATGCAAATATGTCTGCATGTAAGTGCAGAAAAGTTAAAATCACATTGCCAATATAGATGATGCATGTTTGGTTTGACCATAACCAGTTTTTCATTTGAGCTTTAAAAGAACTGTACGTGGGACATTCTCTCAGGGTTACCGGGAGAATATTCTACAGGTTCCCACCTTGGACAGATAATACATTCTGACAAAAGGTGGTCCGTCTGAGGGGGATCAGCAGGTCACCTCTGGTGGTGGCTCGTGTGGTCCTTGCTGAATTGTCTTTATATACTCCTTTAACGGTGGTGGTGCGAGGGAGTGTAGGACCTTATAAATTAGGCAAGCTCTTTTAAGGTTGACAATGTTGTTAAAGTCCAATAGTCTATGCTTTTTCAGAACGTGACAGTGGTGGTGGGAAATGGGTTTTTTATCCAGTAAAAACCCATATAAGACCACCTAAAGTCCAACTTTGAAATTATTAGTATCATATAGTCTGAACATTCACTTTTCCTGCTTTCTTCTGCCTGACTTCTGCTGTAGTTTGCTGCCCTTACTGTCCATGCGTTGGCCACCTCTGCTCTATCTTTGTACTCTTGACTCCACACATCAGTATAATTAGACCCTGAATAGAGTCTACAGTGAGAGGCATCTTTTTAAAGCTTATCTAATGAGCTTTAAGTGTATTTTCACCAAAGGGTACACACTGTTCTGGGTATAAGCCACTATCACTCCTCTCTGCTATATTTTATAATCTTTTTTATTATTATTCTCAACTTTTTACGTCTGCATCCAGAAAGCCATTGCTGTTGGCTGTATTTAAATAAAGTCGAGGCAACATTTCCATTTTAAAGGCCCTGTACCCTGTTTCCATGTATTTGAGTAAATCTTGCCTCAGTACAGATATATTGTATAAGCAGCTCTTGAGATCAAAATAAGTCTGCCTTGTTCTGTCTGCATCTCATTATAAAGTGTTTTATTGTCCAATAATCTGGACATGTGTAGTTAACATACTAGTCGTTAGCTTTACCGTGAAGTCCTCTGGTCCCTTGTGAAAAGTGCTTATAAAACCATTGCAATGAATAATTAGGATGCTCAGAATGCATTAGGTTAAGTGAGAAAGAAATTTGGAATTGTTTAAAATGAGCTAGTTGTGTTTTTCATGTTTTTAAGACAGTAAAAATACGAATTTAAAGAAGGGATACTACGCTTCTATGAGATATTAATTTTTGTTTTGCTACATTTGAAAACAACTTATTAAAATGTTTAATAAGTTTCACATACTTTTTTGAGTTCCCTTTGTTATGTAAAGTCACTCCCCCTTCAGAGCAGTATCACAACACATCGGCATGCATTTTGCTAATGAAACTACTGCACACCACATCAGGTTTGTGAAGTTGTTATGTATTGTTTTGTATCCGCTTTTGTATATTTGTGGGAGCATAGGTGCTATAGGCTTGTGGGCGGAGTCTTGTACAAGCTCGTACTGCTAACTGTAAGGAGGGTTCGAATAAGGGCCAGGAGAGATCGCTACATTACTCAAACATGCATGACAAAACCTCTTCAGGCAGAAGTTGGTAGAAACTTCCAGAAAGTCGATTTTGCCTCTTTAAGGCTGCCCCCCAAATGTTAGGCTTGTTATTCATTTTAATTTTTAAAATTTGCCAACATAACTTTTTTGCTTGCGTGCTACTCAAGTCGGCAATTATCCTACAGTCATAGATTTGGTTATGTACTTCACATTTCTGCTGCAAACACGGTGCATAATTCATAAGTGTTGCGTTTTATGTGGTTAGCGCTGGTAGAGAGTGCAGCAGACAGAGGTGAAACATCTGGGAGAGAAGACACAACCGCTGGGCTAACATTGTAAACGCAGCTCAGGGCTAATAGCATCAAATAAGTAGGTCCTTGGAAAAGAGAGGCAGAGTGCATTTTAAATAGTGCCAAGGGTTCTTTACAAACTTTTCCATTTGAATTCATGCTCTCTGGTTTGACATGAACTAAAGTACAAATGCCTTGTAGTTTCAAGGTTACAAGTTTGGCATAATTTGAAATATATTTTTGAATTATATTTTTATAATACTGGGAAATGGCACACTGCAAATGTGTACCTTTTGTTTTCATTTTCAAAGTGATTTTTATTTTATGCTACTGAATTCATGTAGGTCATAAGTAGTTACAGTGACATTAAAGGTGTAGTATGTAACTTTTCTGGTGGAGGGTCCCACCACCTGCTTGTCACCATGGAGACATTATTGCTTTTCCTGGTAGATTCCTCAATATGACATTAAGCTTTTCTGTCTTCACGGAGGCAAACAGTTGACGTCACCAGGACAAGTTATCTTGATCTGCGGAGAGGCGAGCCCACTCACAGTAAGACTGCATGTGTTTTTAGCACTTAAAGCACATGTTATTGAAGAAATGCATGGTGGATAAGTTTAATGCCATACTGTGGAACATTCTAATCAAAGCAATAACACATTTATGGAAACAAACAGGTGCTTGACCTTCAATCAGAAAGGCTACGTGGTGGACCTTTAAATGTGTTTGACTCTGAAATTAAAATTGCGTGCTAAAATGCATAACTAAAATTCTATAGTCACTCCTTCTGTGACTTTGTGTCTGTGATGACTTTACACTCAGGACATGCATCCTGGTTCAGTCCTGGTTTAGTCCTGGTTCAGTCCTGGTTCAGTCCTGGTTAAATCTTGGTCTAGACCTGGTTTCGTCCTGGTGTATACCTATGTTACTTTGGGTTTAATCCTGGTTTGATCCTTGCTCATTTACATCAAGAGTTAGCTCAGCTATTTGCTCTGAACTTTCTGATTACCAACTTTGGGCCAGCAGTTGCTCAGTTGATGAAGACTTTCACTAGCTAACAAAGACGATTGATGGTTCAAATTCTGCTACCATCACTGCACTGTGTGTGTGTCCTTGGACAAGACACTTATACAAATGTGTGGTGTAGCAAACTGTATCTCTTGCTATAGTCATTAAAAACTGTAAGAAACTTTGGCTCTAGAATAGTCTGGCCTTTATAAAACTTAAGCGTACCTTTGACATCCTACCAAATTGACAAAGACAATTTAAACATTAACAGTTCTCATCAGACTTTGGCCATCTCTCTCTACTTCCCTGTAACCACTATACTTTTTTTCTATTCCTTTCACCTCAACTCAACTCTGAACTGCACTGCTAGCCTCGATGACGACTCCCCTGCTTCTAAATGTACTTGGCAAACCTCGCCGCCTATTACGCGAATCAAATCAGCATTATTTAAGATTCCCGAGGATTGTGGGTAAAAACGGCCTTCCTCTCCCATGCCGAGAATGATCCCCGCTGTATTAGCTGAGGTTTCATCATTTAACGACTACTATTCCAAATTCTCTCAAATCTTCTTTCACTCTTATTAATTCAAACTCTGCAGACACGTCCCTAGTGGCTAAAATGTGAAGTTAGCTAGCAAGTCATCTGCTAATATCGGCGCAATTGGGATTAATAAGAATTGGCAAGTGAAGTGGACATATTAGTGTTGTCATGATACAAAAATTTCAAACCCGATTTTGATACTAAGGAATGTACTCGATATTCAATACTGATTCTCACAGTGCAGTGATTAAAAATGCTCTTTATTTAGACAATATAATGTAATTTTCAACATTAAATAATAGTACTTTCTTTTATATTCCCATGTGGCCTTATATCTGTGTAATCCCTCAGTGTCCAGTAGGTTCCATAGTGGTCCATGGGCGTATACTAGTCTATGTGTCTTATACTTGTGAAAGATACAGGTCAAGATCATTCTAAAGCTATTCAGGAAAGGTTCATTTCGGTCCCATGAATGTAAAAGCCAAAGTTAAATCTGTCAACTGGACAAAAAGTTGTAGGAGTAAAGACGTTTCGCTGCTCATTCAAGCCGCTTCTTCAGTTCTGGTCATCCTCAGACCCAAAGCAAACAAAGGAAACAAAGAGAACAATAGAGCTAATCAGTAGGCCTATTAAGAGTGAATGATTATGCTAAGTAGGTCTCAGGCACAGTGCATACCTTGTGTAGCTCCATAGACCGAGCCTACATACAGAAACTGTAAACAATAGCTGTTTACATTTTCAGAGTGAAGTATGAAATATGTTTTTTCTTATGAAATATGTTTTTTTCTTATCAGCCCATATTTGTCACTCATAAATGCATTAAACATTTTTTTATGCTGATCGTTCAATTATAGAAATATGCATAAACAAGTTTTTTTTTTTTCTCTATGAATCAGTGCTAGTGCAGCCTCTGCAGCTCAGTGAGTGAATTCTGGAGGTTCTGAGCTTTCACATGAGACCTGTCCATATACTGAGATTGAGACACACTTGAAAAAGATATGAATTGTCTCAAGGGGCTGTTGTGAAATAAATAAATGAGAAAAAATCTGTATGTGTCTTTATGTGCAGGTTAAGGCTCTGGCAACCCAGGTTCATTTGTGGTTGTAGTACTTTTTTAAAACTGTAAGAGCGCAGGCTACATACAGTTACTTTAAGCTATTACCATATTAACTTCTCTTATACTGTCAGCTGGAGGCACTCAGCAGGATATCACACAAAACCTGCAAAAGCTAGCACCCCTCCCTGTGAACAATTACCACCAGTTTAATAGAGCGATTATATTAAAAAACCTAGGCTAAACCTCTCCACATGCCGATATATTTTTAAGCTAACCTCCTTCTGCCATTTGTCACATTTGCAGTTTTGTTGAGTCTTGCGGTGTCAAAGCCCCAGCTCCGTAGATATACCCTGATGAATAATTAGCCTGTAGAAAACCTTTGATAAACTTGCATGCTTCAAACTAGGTGTCTCCTCTGACAGCTTGCACAATAAAAGGACTGACGCAGAGTGCAGGAGAGAGGGGAAGAAAAGCGATGGAGTGGCGAATGATCAAAAGATGTGCGTTTCCATGGCGGCGTCTCAAGTGGGAGCAGAGAGAGAAGTGAGATGGAGGGGTGTATGCAAACATGTGTACAGGGCTCAGGGGCAGAGGAAGCCAACAGGGACACCTGTAATGTTGACTCTGTGGTAGTTAATATTAATAAATGTGTTTATTTTAAAATGTCATGAGGAGGTCAGTATATACTCATCCAAAAGTATTTAATAGGAACATTTGGTAAAGATTAATGGTGCACTATGTAACTTTTCATGTTATTGTTTTGCCTGGAATGCTCCCCTGTATGGCATGAAACTTGTCTATCTATTACATAATTTTCATTCTCAAAAATACCTTGAAAAACTTCTTACTGTGCTTGTGATCGTCACTCCACAGATCTGACTTGTAACTTGGCCTGGTGGTGTCATCTGCTTGTTTCCATGGATATAGAAAGGTTTAATGCCATACTGTGGAACAATCTAGGTAAAGCTATACTATCTCCATGGAGACTATAAGGCGGTAGACCCTCCACCAGAAAATTTACATAGTGCACCTTTAATTCCATTTTCCATGATGATTCTTCCGTCCAGGTTCACAGTCAAGATGGTGGATGTTATTTGTGTGTTTGTGTAGCTGTCTCTTTGGGGTTACAGTGTTAGCCAATGAGATTGCCACTGTTAGTATTAAGTGAAAAGCTTTTCAGTTAATACTGGTTAAAGCACAGTAATAGTAGTAGATTACTTGAACCACTTTTGTTCACAAAGAAGAACACTTTCATTCTACCCCAAATTTCAGGTTAAGTCCCACCCTAAGAAACAAGCAACTCTTATCTTTGTTTGCTCCAGAACTGTCTCCTTAGTGAGAAATTGAGTTTAAAGTTAAGGTACACTTTATTGTCCCCATAGAGAATACATTTGACCCACAATTCAATGCCACTGGGGCAACCTGTCAAGAGCAGTGGGCAACCAAAGAGTCTGCAGATTATTAGCAAGGCTAGGTCAGTACTACATAGTTGGAGAATTAGCTTGTTGTGCATGTTTAAGGTTGGTTGAGGACATTGTTATACCGGGAGGAATCAATCTAGGGACCCCCTTGCTGTGAGAAATGGAACAGCTTCAATTGCTTTTGTTCATTCGTTAACACACTAGAACACAATGGGCCAGTAAAAACAACATTTCATTAGTTAAAGGTGCTGCCTGAAAAAAAGAAGTTATTTTTAAACATTTTGCCGTGGTGCAAACTTATTCCTCACTTTCCTAATATACTGCTAGCATCCTAATGATTCACCGTGATGAGTTTATAAGCACGGAACTTTCAGGGCAGAGCAGAGTTTTGTCATCACAGTAATAACAGCTATCATGCTAACAGCGCACCAGCATTACTTCCTGTTTCGCTGACTATTAAAACACTTTATAATTAGATGCAGACAACACACTGTGGTCTCATTTTGACGCTAAGAGCTGTTTTTACAATATATCTGTACTTGGACAAAAATCCGATAGAATCCTTTTAAACTTTTATGAATTCCTCTTTTGTGCTGCTCCAGTTCAATATTTGTAAAGCAAGAAATCTGTGAGGAGAAAAATTCAGCAGAGAAATACAATCAAATATTCCGCAAAGAGGAATCAGAGAGCTGTTCTCTTCTCACAGTGCATGGTTTCACTGTCCGGCTTATCTTGTTTGACTTTGCCGAAGTGCACTTGAAAGCACCCATACCCATCAAAGCAGTGCCCGGCGTCTCAAATCCCTGGTCTTTAGGGCTAGCATAACGTATAGAGGTGCTTATGGGGAGTTGAGGTGAGGGGGTAGCAGGCTCGCTCCACACCCACCCAAGAGCTCCCGAGGTCGGCTGTGAGGGTCAGGAGACCGGGGCCTGCAGGATCATCTCCTCTGAAGCTCCTCATGAATCCTTTATGGCACCGCGTGAACATTGATCTGACCAGTGTTAGCCCCCAAGTGAGAGTGCACTATGAGGGGAGGGAAGGAAAGAGCCAGATTCTCCAAATATGATTCACAAAGATGGGAAATCAAGTAGAAGTAGGCATGCAAAGTTTTTTTTATGTCTGGACTAGTGTTGTCATGATACTAAAATTTCGAACGCAATTTCAGTACTGAGGAAAATGAAATCATTTCAATACCCAAATGATTCTAAAAAGTTTTGTTAGATAATGTAATGTTTTTTTTGTTAGATAATGTAATGTACACAGAATCATACTAGTTTATATAATATTACTTTGTGGTCATACTATTTCTGTTAAAGGTTCTATTTTACACAGGATTGACTCTGTGTAATCTTATGGCTTTAAGCCATATTAGAATGTTGTTATCTCCTCAAAAACATACCTGGAGCTGTGTTTTGTTTCATTCACACATGTTTGAGTAACCTGGAATATTGGTCTGTTTACATCTCCAAAGCTCAAAATACTCTGTTCCACCATGTGATGTCATGTAGTGGTAGTTTTCAAGTTAACAGCACCTTTAGTTCAGTAGAAATTGGCAATTCCAGGGCTGAAATTATCCAAATGATCCTACTGAAGGTGTATGGAGTTAAAAACACAGTGGAGCATTGCCTGTATTACCACATGACATGAGTGTGGAGCATTCCTGGTATTACCAATGACATGAGTGTTTTCTGTTTGAGAAAAGAACTCATCTTAAATATGCACATACACGTCTGAATGAAAAAAACACAACTCTAGGTCTGTTTGTGATGAGGAAACAGCATTATAACAGAGATCAGAAAATAGCCTAATATGGTAATAATAATTCCCTTCTAAAATAATTTACATAAGATAACATTTTGTACCATTTATGTATTTCTTTTTTTTCTTTTTTTAGGTGTAGTTTTGATAGATGTTTTAGTATCCGAGTATCTTATATTAACTTGAGTTTTCTAACAATACAAGAAAGTTACAAAAGAATTGTAAGCTGAAATTAGCTGACATGTTTTGGAGGTAGGACTTCTGCCTTCGGCAGAGATCGTCTGACCTTTTTGTACCTTTCTTGTCTTGTGAGAAGAAAACTCAAGTTAATAATATATTTGCAGTTGCTATTGTTACATAGTAGACTAGATATATACTTTTTTCATAGAAAAATGACTGCATTTAATGTTATTGAATTTTGTGACAAAACAAAATGAAGTAAAAAATGATGAAATGTACATTCAACTTGTGTTCTTGGTGTCATGTGTCTGCAGCAAAGCTTCAGTGGATTAAATGGGCAAAACTGAGAAAA
>KN469374.1:7018-18562 GCA_000787095.1 Periophthalmodon schlosseri
GATTTGGAAAAAAAAGTATATGGAATGTTGTATTGTAAGCAGCACTGTGCAATGGTCTTGGACAGGAGTTTACAAATGAACCAAAACGTCTGAAATGTATAAAGTCTGGACGTCTGGAAAAGCACTGGTCCTATTTCACAATCAGCATTTATTATGAGAACCAATCATAGACTGTATAAAGAAGTGGACTAAGGGAGTGTGGCGTCACCCATAGCGTTCAGCTCCAGTCAAAAGAAGCTCGTCGAGGCTGGAGCAGTTACAGGGGCGAATTTGGAGCAGAGTTCCAAATTTGGAATTCTGACTGCGAGAATCATAGCAACCAAAAAGCCAATCCGGAGCTGTTGAAGGTAATGCCCCTTCCAGCCTGGTTTAGCAGGGAGTGAGCGCTTAGCAACGCTGTCAATCAAACCTGTTGCTAACGCTAGTGGGAGCGACCTCGGGGAAAGAAGGAGCGTGTTTTATCTGTTGTTAATGTTCATATCTATATTTACGGACGCAACAGTGAAATAAAATACCAGGATCACGTACAGCGGGGAGATACAAACATTTTAAGACCAAAATGACGAGCCTGACAGCAGCAGTTACAGAGAAAGTGAATAGGAGTCGATGGAGCCAGAAGCGCCCATGATCCCTTCCTATTTCAACGTGGCAACTAGCAGGTTAGCTATGTCCATTTATATATACAGTCTATGGCACCAATTTAAAGTTAATAGTTTTTGTTTGATTCAGTATAATATATATTTCATTTTTATTTTAATATTCAAATATGTTAATTGTATTGTGTTTAATGAGCCTTCCACCACACATACGCAGACTTGTTTAGTGGAAGTTAAATTTTAATATAATCTGGTTTGGGCCTCAGTGATTAAGAATTTGGTTTGCTAAGTCGTTATTAGTCAACAAATTTAACACACTTTCAAATAAACCTGCCTAAAACCTTTGCACAGTACTGCAGCTTCGATTCCACCCAACATGTGTGTGATCAGACAATAAAATATCTGTCTGAATATGTGTAAAGTTAAACAAAAGTACAAGGAGCCAGGAATAGGGAAAAACAATAAAAAAAACATCCATGCTTTCGTTGTGCGTTTTTAAAAAGGTCTGATGCCTGACTGACCTGAAAACTCATCTTCATATCGAAGGACAAACAAAAACAACACACAGCAAAGAAAGACCAGTGATTACAGATCAGAGAAGTGTTACAGCACAAGAGCAGAAGGGAGATAAAATATAGTATACAGTGGTAGTGTACATTAGTCAGATCAGCATGTACTTCCTCTAAAACCGCCCCATAAATCACTGTCACTTATGTTTACAACCTCCCGTTACTCCCTCTGCACTTGATGTAGGAGCACACCGGGATATTTATGGCTATCCTCGCTCTGACCGAGGGAGAAGTGAATGCATCGCAATACCCAAGACCGTTTTCCATTAAAGGCTCATTATATTCACTAAAAATATTAACAAATTTAAGCATTTTCACAATAATTGGATCTAGAAAGAAGTAAAAATTGATTATAAATCCATTGAAATTCATATTTAATTGTTTCTCTTATTTACAATGACGTTTTGAAATACTATGAAACTTTTCTGGAGGAGGGTCGGTCAAATGCTCGTCTCCATGGAGATGTTATTGACTTACTCTGGAATGTTTAGCAATAATATATCTACAATTGAAGAAATGCAAAATAGATCGGCTCATCCTCATGTGTACAAGAAAGTGATGGACCCTTCACCAGAAAAGTTACGCAGTGTACCTTTAAAGAAGACCTATTGTGCTTGTGTCTGCTTTAAAGCTATAATCTATGACACCCGCGGATCATTATGTTAGAATTTGCACAATTTAAATCGCAATATTCATCTAAAACGACTTAATAAAAGAAACAAGTCCGACGACGATCCACGTTAGAAAACTGCGGTGGCCAGGGGGAGCCGACGTCGCCGTAAACGTCATCACGACAAAGAGCCGTGGAGCTGTCGGCTCCTCCTGTGGACAGCTGCAGATCACACTCGTGAGCAGCAGATTTTTTTTTTAATTTGTTCCAAAATGACTACGCGACGCTGCCGAATCCTACATGTATCACTCCAATACATGGTTAAAAGATCTGAAAAGTCAATTTTGCATAATAGGTCTGCTTTTCCAGGCAAAAAAACCCCAAAACAAACTTGTATTTTTACTATAAATGTTAACCTTATGTTGTTATAATGTTAGCCAATAAACTTATACTTATTAAGTGACTAGGGTTGCACAGTAGCAAGTTTAAAATTGGATTATTGCCAATTTAAACATCTATGCGTCAAGTGGAGGGAGGTTCCTAAATCCAAGGGTCTAACAAAACAATAAATAATAAACTTTTGTCTTTTTACCCCCGTTTGTCTAGTTTGTCTAATACTGAGCAGCCCTAGTGTTGACAGTAGCTCTTTGATATTCACCTGGAGATCGGAGCTTATTCTGGCTGGCGGAGCGGGACAGCGGCAGGCTCTGGCGGAAGCGGTTCATGCGGTTGAAGCCGATGGGCATGTCTGCCTCGGACATGGTCTCCAGGGATTCGGCCGAGGCGAAGGAGAGCTTGGCGGCCTGGTCGGCGAGCCCGGACTGGGTGGATTGGGAGTGCCTCGGACTGCGACTCTGCAGGGGGCGAAGAAACAGGGACACGCATTTTGAGACTGAGAGCAGAGATTTAGGCAGACAAAATGGATTTTCACAGGGATTATTTAGTAAGTCCAAGAGGAAAACAGACAAAAAGAGACTACAAAAGGAACATAATGAGATTAGCAAGACCTTGACAATGCTTCTGCAGGCGGCCATTGCTTTCCACTTATTAAAGAATATTCTATGGTTTTCGTAACTGTGGTAACGATGCCACAAGTGGTACTCAGGAGCTGTTTACAGTTCTGGCTCTTTGGGATTTATTTTAGCTTTAATTTTGTTTTCGGCAAGGATTTCTTCTCAATATATGGGATTTATTTGTTCCGTGGCAGCGCATACTAAACCAAGACAAGATTTAGAATGGAACTTTTTTATTAACTATTAGATTAGTGTTGTCAGAATACTAACCTTTCAAACTCTATTGCGATACTAGGGCAAAGGCTTCAAACTAAATATTACAATTATGATTTTAAAACTATTTTTTAGGTCAGTGTAATTTAGAACAAATAATAGTGGTGTCTCTAATAGGACCGTGTAGTCTTTAAAAGTCCTATATTACACTATTTTCTGATATATATTATAAACATCGATCAGAAACATATCCGGAGTTGTGTTTTGTTTCATTCACATGTTTAACACATAAACTCTGCATATTTGGGTTGAGTTCTTCTCTCAAACTGTTCTACCTTGTGATGTCATGTGGCAGTACAGGAAGTGCTCCACTGTGTTGTTAACCTCCATACACCTTGGTTGCATCCGAATGTCCACCCTAGCCCCTAACCCCTCATTCACTACATAACCCCTCACTCTAGTGACCACTAATGCCCACTACTTTTCAAGGTGCATAGCGGGAGATTTTGAGTGCACTACTTTTTCACCAACTGGACATTCGGACATTCTGGACTAAAAATGGCATGACCCCTAAGTAAAATGTAGCTTTTGAAAACTACCGCTTCATGACATCACAAGGTTGAACAAAGCATTTTGAGCTTTGGAGATGTAGACAGACTAATAATAAAGTGTTACTCAAACATGTGTGTATGAGGAAACAAGAATTTAACATAGCTAAAGCTCAAGAATCAATTCTGTGTAATATAGGACCTTTAATATAGACCTAGACCATTATAAAACTATATGAAAGGGACGTTAAGACGTTATGTGACTTTGCTAAACTGAATATCTAGTTGATACTATGACAACCCTTAATTGAAAAAAAACAAAAAAACTAACTAGAATAAATAGTCCCATGGCTAAAATACTCGCACTCCACCATCTTAGAAACCAGCTGGAAATGAGGAAAAGTATGCAAATCTCAGTCTGTGTCTGTCCCTTGTCCCAGTGGCCTGTACTCGTGTGTCTCTCCCTAAAAGACTGTTAGAGCGAGTGGGGTGCAGCTCACTGAACTGTCTCCCTGATCCCCACTGCTCCTCTCCTCTGGCTCACAGCTTTCTGTAATGAGCTCCCAGAATACCCAGAATGCCTTGTGTTGACTGTTGTTGCGCGGGTTGACACAGTACAGTAGCTCTGGCTGGTTTCTCTCGTCTCCAGACAGTCATTTCCTGTTTCCTGGATGTCTGTGGCAGTTTTGTGAATGTATTTAATTAGTGGGACGTTGACGGAGGTGGGACAGAAGGTCAGTAAGATGAGCGTCCCAGAAATAATATGTGCCTGGTGTTCATTCATAATCATTAATTTGCTGTGGGATTTACAATAATCCAGGGACACTAAATTAGATTAACTGCAATGGTATATAATTGTTAATATGAATAATGCTTTAGAACAAACCTACAGAGACAGATGGGCCGATACTTGGACTTTTTAGCGTATCAGCTATTGGCCTTAAATCTACAGCACAGGCCGATGTTTTGTTTTGGTTGATCTACTGCCTAAAAAATACACACAAATCTTTATATTAACGGTTTAATACGAAGAGACAGCTGCACAAAATGTGACAACACAGCTCATTCACTAGAAAAATAATCAAAATCGGCCCAAAAATATCGTCAGAGCTTATCTGCCATCAGTTCCTCTGGATTCTAAACAATCGGCATCGGCCATGAAAAAAAAAAAAAAAAAACATACTAGTTGATCTCTAATAATATTAAAGATCTATAATAGTTTAAAAAAAAACCAACAACAACACTGCAGTTCCTCTGATTCTAAACAATCGGCATCGGCCATGAAAAAAAAAAAAAAATCCATATCGGTCGATCTCTACTACACACATAACACATCCAACTCTTACCGAGTCTCTTTTAGCACTGGAAATATATAGTAAGTACAAAACATAGCACTGGCGATGCTGTGGTGTATAAGTGGTGTATTTAGTCAGTTCTTTGGTCAGTGGTGCCTCAGTCAACCACGTTTTGTATTAGTTTATTAGGGTTATAAGAATTTCTGTGCACAGCAGCAGAAAGGAAGGCAGTGAGGGAGTTAGCTGGAGTTTTGGGAGCGACTATACAGTTGCAGTTTACTATACTTCTGTAGTTGTATGTGTGCAAGATGCTAATAATTCTGAGAGTTTCTTTACTCGACTACAGCCCTACAGCATTCCCTTCCATTTGGCTTGAGGTTGGCTCATGATCCACTGATACTATTTACCCTTAGAAGCCAGATTTTTTATGAGCTGCAATTCAAATTTATTTATAGCTCATAGAGTGTATAAAGAAGTGGACTAAGTGAGTGTGACGTCACCCGTAGCGTTCGGCTCCAGTCAAATGAAGCTCATCAAGGCTAGCGGTTATATCGGCGAATTTGAAGCCGAGTTTGATATTTGGAACTTGGAACGCCCCTTCCCGCTCTCACCGCTGGTTTAGCAGGGAGCAGAGATCAAACATGTTGCTAACGCTAGCGGGAGTGACCTCAGTGAAAGAAGTTGCCTGATTTGTCTGTTATTACCATATTTTTCGGAGTATAAGTCGCACCGGAGTATAAGTCGCACCAGCCAAAAAAATGCATAATAATGAAGAAAAAAATGTATATGTATATAATATTTCACATATAAGTCGTATCTGAGTATAAGTCGCTCCCGGCCAAACTATGAAAAATACGGTAATGGGTTAATACAAACATTTTAACATAAAAATGACGAGTCTGACAGCAGCGGTTACAGAGAGAGGGGTGACAATTTTTGAATTGGAGCCAGAGTCCATGGAGCCGGAAGCGCGCCCATGCTCACTTCCTACATGGAACGCGGCGGCTAGCAGGTTAGCTATGTCCATTTATATATACAGTCTATGATCTAGATTGACATAAAGGTTTTGAAATTCAACTTAAACATTCCTCATATATCGATTTACACCTGCTATGTAACAATCGATCCCGAACACCCTCTGTCACTCCCGTTTACATTACAGTAGAAGTGTTTCCAAACCACACGGGCCTTATGTCATATCATACATAATTCAGCTTCACCCAAACACAGAAGAATAGCTGGGTGTCCGGTGATCATGGCAGTCGTGTCTGGGCATGCACAGGAGCGGATGGTGACAGATAACCCCCACAGTGTTTCTAATGGGGTCATTTATCTAAACTGTGACCACAACAACAACAGCAGCAGCGGTTAACTGCTGCTTAGACCGAGGCTCACAGAAGGAAAACTGCAGCGTGTCAGATACAAGGCAGACGACTACAGTGACACGGCAAGAAATTCTTACTTGAACTATTATAGATTATAGGTTATAGATTTTCAACATTTTTCACTGACTAATAACTTAAATAATGTGCGAAATAGGCACTGAAAGACATAATTTTGTGTTTATTGTAAAACAACAGTAATAAAAAGAAAAACACCACAACTGACACAGGGGCGGCACCAGACATTTTTGGTTGGAGGAGCTAAGGGGGGGCTAAGGTCTTCAGTGAGGGTGCTCACTTAACATTAAACAGTTTAAATGTAGTTAGCCCCTGTAGAGATTTATAAAAGCTAGTATGTTGGTAGTATCTTGATTTATTGGAGTCTCATTTTGAACATTTTTAGTTGATGTGCAATGAAAGTGGGCAAAAATCTTTAGGGGAGCTGTGGGGAGCATTGACCATTCTAGGGGAGGCTAGTGCCCCCTCAAGCCTCCCCCGGCACCACCCCTGCTTTGACAACTTGAAAAGACCTACCAAGGCACTGTCGATATCTTAAAATAGTAAATTATTTTGGATCTTATTAGAGTATAATTATTAAACCAAAGCTAAAATAACATGTTTCTTAGGTTGCCAAAAACATCTATATCCTGAAAAATATCCTGAGAAATTTCCTTGGTATCAAAATTGAGTCCTGATGTTACTTTGCCACACGAGTCAA
Organism: Periophthalmodon schlosseri; assembly: GCA_000787095.1. Classification (NCBI taxonomy): domain Eukaryota; kingdom Metazoa; phylum Chordata; class Actinopteri; order Gobiiformes; family Gobiidae; genus Periophthalmodon; species Periophthalmodon schlosseri. The sequence goes on from KN469374.1 coordinate 13,963, forward strand.
CAAAAAATTCTGGACTCTTTCTAAAAATGTTATAAGAGTGATTGTTTTTCGTCATAATATACAACTTATTTCAATTAACAAAGCTTTAGAGCCAGTGACCAGCAGAGGTGCAACTGTGCTGGCATTTATTTTGGTTCGGAAGCGAGACAGTACAGACAGACAGACATACCGTCCTCCTCAGAAGCAGGAAGTAACTTGCCTGGCAAATCCAGAATGATATATCTCTGTATTCTTCACACAGATTAATATCAGTCTGGTCCCACGTCCTCTGTCGCGTCTCCAGCCCGGTCAAACGTGATCGTGCAATCAGATTAGTTTTTTTCAGTGACCCATGTGAAATGAAAGAGCTCATCGGTCACTTATGATTTACAAATAAAATCAAATTTATCTCACCTCAGATTAACAGAGTTTAGTGCTTCACTCATTGTTTCTGTAGAAATCCACCGTGTTTGTCAGCCCCGTGATTTTTTTTCTCCTTTATTTTTTCCGATATGGACAGACCATACGTGTCCCTGATTGGCTAATCCACCTGTCAATCACTCCCATTTGAGATTGGGGAGATTCACTGGTGAAGAGACTCACACCTTCATTAAGTATTGAAGAAGTGTGTATTCTGGATCCCAGGCAAACAAGTAACAGCTCCAAAGAGGCTTTCATCTGAAATATCCTAACACAGGTTTGGTTTATCTTTCATTCACTTTTTATTTTACATTGATAGACCCAGGAATGACAAAATATATACTTTTAAATACTCTAAAACCTTTTGGCTTTATATGTCATTAATCAAATCCACTCGTAATTCACATGTGACAAACAATATACGCAATCTCAAAATCGAATCAATATCGTGATGCATGTATTTAGATACGTATACGTCCAATTGTGGGGAAACTGTACGGTTGCATCCCTAGTGACGAGCTGATCATTATGCAGCCTCTTACTCAGCTCGCCTGGTGACAACATGCTTCAAACACTGATAACCATATTTTTGGTGACATGAAACTTAAAATAACCTCTTTGCAGCATCATTTTTGCATTGTAAATAAACGCACTTGACACTCCATCTGGTCGTGCATCTGGTGGAGACAAACATGCCACCAATAGGCTCCTTTGTGGAAATCTGACACAAAACCTGATTCATTGCCTCTCCTGGTGGTTAGAGATAATAGGCTTTTTAAATACCATCATCATATTGCATTACTAAATAGGACAAGCGACAAGGTTCAAACCAAGACCAAGGCGGCGCTCGCTCTTTAATTGGTCCTGATTTGACCCTGCACTATTTTCTTATCTATGTTATCGTGTTGTTTCCTCATCACAAACAGACCTGGAGTTGTGTTTTGTTTCATTCACACATGTTTAACACACAAACCTGCACATTTAGGCAGAGTTCTTCTCTCAAACAGAAAACACTCTGTTCCACCTTGTGATGTCATGTGGTAAAACATGAAGTGCTCCACTGTGTCTTAAACTCCATACATATTCACTACAACCATTTGGATAATTTCTGCTTTGGAATCTGCCAATCTTGACTAAACAAAAGGTAAAAAGTAGCTGTTAACTTGAAAACTACCGCTTCATGACATCACAAGGTGGAACAGAGCATTTTGAGCTTGGAGATGCAGAAAGACTTAGATTAAAGGGTTACTCAAACATGTATGAATGAAACAAAACACAACTCCAGGTGTGTTTTAGAGGAGGTAACAACATTATAACACGGCTAAGAGGTCACAAAAGTAAATTTTGTGTAATATAGGACCTTTAAGTCCTGAAGTAGACTTTATGTAGTTCAGTCCTGCTGCTCCAGTGCAGGATTAGTTCTGGTTTAGTCACATATTTTGAATTAGAATTTACTTATTTTATCATGGGTAAAGCTCAAAAACATTTACCTGATAAAAAGATAATTTTGATGTGGTGTGATGCAGTCTTCTACAGCACTGATACATATTTGACTATAGCAGATCTAACGCAAGGCCTGTCACAATAACAAATTTTGACGCACAACACATCGCAAGAGAGATATACAGCGATACACCATAATATTAAAACTATTTTAACTGACACAATAACTATAAATATCCCAGTAAACCATTTTTAAACAGACAGTATCATTCAAAGGCCTGACCAGAATGAACCAATAATCAGCTATAAAAGTGACTTAATCAATGATCTACAGCTCAAAACTTTTCATAGCACAACAAAAATACCCCATATCTCCCCACTTTTACAAAGGAACTGTACACACGATAAATACTGAGCCCCGAAATATATTGTTCCAGCTTACATATATCGAACGATAGGTTGATAAAGCAATTAATGTGACAGGCCCATCTATAACACCCAAATAATAATCTAAACCAGGTCCAAACCAGGACTAATCAAGGAACTTCACAGCAAAAGCCTGCCTTCCTAAAGTTGTCTGTATAGTTGTTTTATAGCTTGGAGATGCACTCATTAGTGTGGAGAATTCTATACTGTTTAAAGCCCTGTCAAAAGAATAAGAAAACGTGGGAACAGGATGATCTTACAGCAAAGAAGTGAGAGGGGCGGAAAGCAGGGCACAGCAGCCTGACAATCGGCCTGAGGCTACAAACTGCATTAAACTTAACGTGACCTCCTGTTTTTGTTTCCTTGTACTTGCATGCAATATGAAGGACACATACCCCGAGTATAAAGGTCAAGATGTGTGTTTTCTGGGTTTAGAGAGTAGATTTTGTATAGAAAATAATGATTTACTAAAACCAAATAAACACCGTGTTTTCTGGACTATAAGTCGCACTTTTTTTCATAGTTTGGCCGAGGGTGTGACTCATGCTCAGATGCGACTTATATGGGAAATTATTAAAATATATAATTTCACATCTTTGTTACTGTCGCACTGACAACTGCGCGAGGGCACTCTAGGCTTGTACCAGTATGACAGCCATGCGAAAGCGGCACTTCATCTACTTCCAGAGCAGGCAGAGCTGTTCAGAAGCGACACTGAGGATGAAGAATTCAATGGATTTAGTGACCATAAAGGTGATATTTTTTCATTTGGAACAATATTGTAAATGTTTAGTTTATCATAAGTGTAGTTTAAGGTCGAGGAAAACTACTTTCTGTCTTCCAATTCAGCCTTTTTTTTTACACTAATGCGAAGTCTTACCCGGCAGAGCACTATTTAAGAAACAATTGAGAAGTAAAATATAAAGTTTTCGGTTCACCGGTTTGTTTACTAGCAGGCCAAAGTGGTATGTATATTTTCCATGCGTTCATACGCAATTTTGTGTGTATTTGTAACATGTACCCGAGCTTATGTTATATTTTATGTGTAGCAAACACATAAAATATTAGTTCTATGGTGTGAACTGTGATGAAGAAGTAAAACCACAGTAAACATCAGTGAAAAGAACTCTCTCATGTTTGTGGACAAGCCGTCGTAGTTATCTGATTAACTGTTAATATCTTACGTTAACACACCAGACACATATTCAGCTCGTTGTCTATGCTTCATGTAGCTGAATAAATATAAATGTGTTACGTTAGCGTGCAGTTCTGCTATTCAACCTGTTGTTCTCTATTTTATTGTTATTATTACAACTTGCCTTTAAAGATAAAATGTCTGTTCTTGGCCTTGGATTTTGTAAAATAAATTTCCCCCAAAAATGCGACTTTTAGTCCAGTGCAACTTTATGCATTTTTTCACTGGTGCGACTTATAGTCTGGAGCGACGTATAGTCAACATGTGAATTATGAGAATGTTTTCAGGAAATAGCATTAGTGAAGGCATGCTGTTTCTTTTTAGTTTTACAGGGACATAATAAGGTCTATGAGTACTACAATTTATTTATTACCATCATTACAATGTGGTAATATTTTGTTTGGACTCAAGAAAAACAATATTTAAAAAAATCTGGTACAATTGATCTTCCATATGAGAGACTTGTTTGGGAGCGTGGATCGGCTCACCTGTTGTAGTTTCAGCTAAATCAGAAAATATAAGTTAATATTTGTTAAAGCTGTAGTTAAATGGTGGATTATTCCATTATTAGTACTGGTGTAGGCCAAGTGTACTTTTTTTGGACCTTTGATGGTAAATGGTAACATTTTTATGTAGCGCTTTTCCACCTCAAGACATTCAAAGTGCTTTACATCAAGGAACCACTCACCCATTCACAAACACAGTCATATACCAGTGTACGCAGATACCAGGGGTGAGGGGAGTTAAGTGTCTTGCCCAAGGACACAACAACAGCATTCATCTGTGGGAGCTGGAATCACACCGCCAACCTGTGGATCAGTGGATCTCACCGCTCAACCAATGATGTTTTTATGCTGAGAGCAGGATTTGAACCGCCAACCACAATCTTATTTGGGTTACTCATTTTTTTATCTATTTTGTCCCAGGTCGCCCTCTTATTTTATGGCAAACCTGATTGTCCAGTTTTAATAAAAGAAGATACTTCGAACCTGAGACCAAGCCAGTTACAGTAATTCTAGGTAAAATAATCTATAACCTGACAAACTAAAGCTGTGTTCAAGGAGATTCGAATCGTAAAATCTTCCTTCCGTACATGTCTTTTTTCCATCACTTCTTGATATGAAATGATGTCAGCAG
>KN469374.1:18647-32112 GCA_000787095.1 Periophthalmodon schlosseri
GTCAAAAGCTCCTGTACGTGCAAATGAATCAACTCCGTCTCTGGCTCTAGGGGAAAATCTGAGAGACAGGTGTTAAATGGCAAAATTCACAATCGTCACACCTATTCTACCTCCCATCATTTTCCAAGCTTTTGTCCTCGCAACAATGCATTAACCTTCCTCGCGAGATGGAGCCCGTCCTTGGTACTATTTTTGATATCTCTCTTTCTTTGAATTGCACTGATCGCGTTTCACTTCATCTCGTCCTGTGCCACTTACACAGCTGTGTGGATTCTACGTAGTTTTCCTGCATGTCTGAGGTTACACCAATATCGGGTGGCATGGGGCTAAAAAACGTGCATTTGTGTGTGTATATATATATATATATATATATTCAGGAGAGGTTTTGACGTTGACCTACTTGGCGTACTAACAGAAGGGCAGGGTAAAATGCAGGAGAAAAAAAACAAAACATTTGAACATTTACTCATTTGAACTGGTATCAAGACTGAAAAATTTACATAAATATATTGGCACCTCCGACCACCACCAACACGCAGCACACAGCACTTTCATACGAGGCAATGTGCCTTGACTAAGGACACAACAACAGTTTTTTTACCCGTATGTTGAACAAAGATCACGTGGTAGTGTTAAAAGCACATTTTACTTTATTCTTGTCAAGATGAATGCTCTTTACATCCTGCATTTTATGGTAAAAGCTGCTAACTCATAACAACTGTAAACTATAATCTATTCATTTTACATAGCATTTTCTAATACCTACTGACAGGGCGACCTTTTCTCATCCAATCAGGCACATTGTTACTAAGAATCATGGGAAACTGACTGCTAACTATCCCAGACACTTGACACTCTCGAGGTGCATTTTCAAGAGTGCCAAAAACGCAATTAGTAGGCAGCGCTTTGAGGACTGTAAGGAAACAACTGCATGACACTTTCCTGTGCAGACTAAACGGGAAAGTTCAAACTAAAACATGTTCCTGACTCATGGTTTGAAATCAGGTACAGGCTCTTTAAAAAGAAACAATATTATTTCTGTATTGAAAATGAAGTTGTATAAAATGAATGCATTGTATTATCAATTTGGTTAATGTCGCTATGGAGCCATTTCCATAGTATTTGGCCTCCTTGACCAACAAAGAACACAGGTAAATGCAGAAGAACTTGCATTATTACTGCTGCTATTGTTCACTGTGATACAACAAAGGTTTTTGGGTCGAGGAATAACAATAATGTTTCATAATGTACTGGCATTGCACTTAAACAAGTTTTTAAAGGGCCTCTACACTTTTTGCAAGTCATCGTCCATTCACTTTTCTTTAGCCACAGCTGCCCTGGGGGAGACTGAGGAAAGTAAGGCTGAAAATCTGCACCATCAATCCTTCCAACCCCATCCAATCACACATACTACATTCACACATGGGCATTGGACATATTAACTGAAAACAGGGCTGGATTTGAACCATCAACCTGACAGACCTAGGCTAAATCGTACTTATCTGAACGTAATGGAGTTGCACAATGATGTGGTTGACTAAGCTGTATTTTCTTAAGCCAATTCAGTACAATGTCTAGACATACGCAGCTGCTCCTGACAAAACTTCTCAACTTTTTCTTGTTAAAAAAAGACCTACTGTGCTTGTGTCTGCTCTGGGGTTATAATCTATGACCCCCGTGGATCATTATGTTATAGTTTGTACATTTTAAATCGCAATGTTCACCTAAAACAACATAATAAAAGAAAAAAAAGTACACTGATTTTAGAAAACTGAGGTGCCCAATGGGAGCTGACGCCACATCATCACAACAAAGAGTCGTGGAGCTGTCTTCACCTCCGATGGATAGCTGCACATCACGCTAGCGAGCAGCGATTTTTTTTTTCATTTTCACCAAAATTATGAATCCTGCATGTATCACCGATTAAGAAAATAAAATTGGAGAACAAAGTACCGGTAAGTATGTTATAGTGGCCGTATGCAGGTGGTGAAAACCGGAGTTGATCGGCAATATGGCGTCTTGAAAATAAGCGATTAAAGATTCATACATGCACAAATCACTCCAAAAACAACTCTGGGTGGGTAAATGTTGAGGGGAAACAACTACAACACGCTTAAAAGGTCTGAAAAGTCAATTTTGCTGAATAGGTCTGCTTTAATAAAAAAGCATCAAATACATAAATTAATGTGATCTTTTTTGTGAGAGCATTTCACAGCCACTATGATTATTTTAGTCAATCCAACTGCTGCCTGGACACACAATCCCCAGGCCTGAAAGGGTCTTTATAAAGAGTTTATCAATGCGTGGTAGAAATTGCTTGGCCAAATTGCTTTGAATTGTGCATAGATGCAATCAGTCTTCCTAGAGGCAAAAGACAGACAAAATGGCGGGAGATGATTGTCGTGAGTGCTGTCAACGATTTGCCTGTTTGATACATACAAAGAGCAAAATGGAAGCTTGAAACTGGATGGAACGTGTTAAAGGTTTGTTCCGGGAAAACTAATTTACAATCCTAAATAAGGTAGATACGACTGTTGTTTCTGCAAAGGTTGATAAAGGATTTTCTTAGTCGTGGTTTAGGTTTGGGTCTGCACGTATGTCTATGGCGGAATGTTTAGCAGTTACCGTGGTGGCGCGATACACACATTAGCAAACACTGCCAAATAAGTTTTAAGATCGCCTAAAAACTCAAGAAAAAATACAAACTGGATTTAAACAACTCATTTTCAGGAACCTGTGATCAATTTGAGAGTTCATGGCCCTGTTTAGGTGTTTAATGTTTGACAAAAAAGATGAGTGTGACTAAATGAAAAACAGCTGGCTAATGCTAGCTATCATGTGTCTGTAATTTTATGTGAGAGAGACCTGTCTAACATCTCCAGTTCTTAGTCAGCTAAATCAGTTCTTTATGATCAGATTCTGTTAAAACAAAGCTCAGATTAAAGTCTAACTTGAGTAACAGAGCTTCAGACAGAGCAGTACCTCCAGCTAGCATCACCCCCCAAGGGAATGTTGATGACATCAGCAAAGTGGCATTAAGTCTCAGTTTTAATCTTGGGTTTAAACCTGGGTCACCAATATAAATACCTCTTTTGATGGAGTTTTGGAGTGAATAATTTCTAAACCATGTACTTAACTGGACATTTCGAAAGCCTATATTATTTTGGCTTTCGAAATGTCCAGTTTCAGTCAATTAAAAAACTTATTTGAGGCTTAAAACGTTACAAAAAACATAGAATTAAAGTGTTCTTCAATCTTGCTCAAATCCAGTCGCCCGCATGCCATGTTCTTACTGTATTCATATAGCTAGGATGGGTGACGTGTCTTGCTCAAAAACACAATGACAGAGTGCACTGGTCGGAGCTGGCGTTCAAACCGCCAACCGCAGAATTTATGCTGTAACCACCGCACTACTATCACCCTAAAACAGATTTAAGTATCTAAAAGGGGATGTTGTAAAGGTAAGCTGGATGCGTTCCCTATTAAATAAGCACTCCGATCCGCCCATGTTGTTTTGAGATACGCGTTAGGGTAAACTGAGGACAAACGGTTGTATTTACTTTCCGCAGGCAGGGGATTGTGGGAAACTTGGTGTCTCGATTAAAGGTGGTGGCGTGAAGCGGTGGAAAAGCTCTTTCGGAGGCGTTGGAAATAAATACTGAAAATTGAGAAGGGAAATCGTGTCAACATAAACAGCGCTGACAAAAGTGCGTGCTGAAGCAAATAACGTTAGATCCAGTGTCACTTCAGAGAATATGGCTGTTCTCTTTGTTTTATTACTTCTGCTGTGCCGTCTCAATGCAGCGAATGAACTTATGTGTGGTGACCGCAATACACCAGTGGTAGCGATTGTTTTAGTATAACCATCAAGTAAAAAGATTGTTTTGTGTTACTAGTGCAGCTGGTGGGGATGTGGTATCAAATGGCGCTGTGCACAATAGCGCCCGGCAACCTCACTGTTAGCGTCACTAGTCCTGTGCAATTTTATCTCGATGAGGTTTTTGCCAAGTGACGCTAAAATGAATAAATGTTTCAAAATTTAAAGGCAGTGGACAGGGAGCTGCGGGTGGGTGTCACATGTTAAAAACTAAGCAAATAAAATGAATACTTCACCGGTGTTTAGAAAAAGATGTTTCTGTGTGTCTCAATGCTAACGCTAACGCTAATTGTGAGGCAAAATAAACATTAAAACACCACCACAAACTGAAGTATTCTACATATAAACATACCTGGGTAGTCTTTATTTTAATTAATTTCAATAAGTTGTTTATTTTATGTTTTCTGATTTTAATAAAATTGATTGTTAGCTTTGAGCTAGCTAGCGAATAAGTTGTTATTTTATGTTTTCTGATTTTAATAAAATTGATTGTTAGCTTTGAGCTAGCTAGCGTGTTGCTGTGCATAGAGTCTATTGGTGCAGTCATGGGTCAAAGCATAAGGCCATTGATATTCAGTGACATTTACACCATTCACAATTGAAGCTGTGAACAGTAATTTAGGCCACGGTGCATAAAAATACAAGCAATCACCAATTTAAAAGGCATTTCCTACGCTGATCTAAAACATTTAGTATTTAGTTAGCCTATCTGGTTTTTACTTAATAATTTCAAAACTTTTTTCGGTCCCCGAAGGGTTGTTTCGCAGTCAGTGATAACCGTTTCATACAACCTCACAGCTCATGACAATGGCCAAGGACATAAGAATAAAAACAACATGGTATAAAAGATAATTTAAGTTAAATAAAAAGTTAAAAAAGTGTCAAGGGACAATATGGTGCAGCCCAATGTCACTTTAATTAGTTTTTGTATCTAAAATCATCTCAAATCAAGTTTAATTTCAATTTTAAATTAATTCATCTTGTCTTCCAATGGTTTACTGCTGACATATGGAACCTACGCATTTATTTCAACAGGAACAGAACACATTTAAAGGTGCCGTATTTTAGTATTTGAAAATATAAATACCTCTTTTGATGGAGTTTGGGAGTGAATCATTTCTAAACAATGTACTTAACATGACCTATATTGTTTTGGCTTTCGAAATGTCCAGTTTCAGTCAATTATAAATCTTATTTGAAGCTTAAAACATTGCAAAAAACATAGTATTAATGTTGTTCTTCAATCTATGCTTACAGCCCACTCACACACCACTTTCCTATTGTATTCTTATAGCCAGGATGTAGCCTTTATGATAAAGAGGTGAACATGTGCCATATGCCAGTTTTAGCTCATTTTCAACTTTCTTTCTTTCTTTCTTGATCTTTATTTATACAGGGGAACCCAATGAGATCACTTGGGCTCTGATTTTCATGGGCGCCCTGTTTAAAATACAATACAAACACAAAAACAACCTAAACAAACAAGTAAACAAGTCCATATAAAACAGGTGTGTGTATAAAAGTAAAAACCAGATTATTAAATTGCAATTGTGTCACCAAAGTATGCAATTTAGCTTTTCCTTGAAGTGTATTCCATTTTTGTGAAGCAAAACAGGAAAAAAACATCCTTCCCGTCTCAGTTTTGCTGCGGCTAGTCCTCAGCCTTACGCAGTCATGTGATCGGGGATTAAATGTTCCGCTATCAATGTAGAGATGTAGAGATGCCAGCAACTGATATAGTTTTTCACCCACTTTGACTGTCCTTAACTGTAGCTAAAGTCACAATAAAAAGAATGGTAATTTCATATAATTACCCAATTAAACCAAATGACTTGCCTCAGAATATCACTTTAGTCTACAGTAGTGGTAGTATTATAAATCAACAGCTGAAATATGGGCCATGTGTTTGCTTATATAGGGCCAATATATCTCTATCCTGACCTCAGATGCACCATATTTTTACTCCACCTGTGGATAAAACGCACAGGGCATGACTCAAGGCCGCGCTCTAAAGTCAAAGCATTATTTCAGCGATGCCTCAGTGCCACTTCTGAAATGTCTTCTTAATGTCTGATCCACTGGTGTAATATTTCAGCTGGGTCACATGGCTCCCGGCTATTAAAACGCTCGCAGAAGGAAGCATCATAAATCCGATGAGATTCAGCTTCTACAGATTAAATGGAGAGCTGCGTAACTTTAAGATGGAGCGAGTGGTACTGATAGAGCAATTAAACTCACATATACAGGGAGTTATTGGGCTGAAAATACCAAAGGCCATGCTGAGGGGGAAGTGGTGTTTTGAAAAGAACAGTTTAAGTACAGGACAAAGGACAAAGTGTGGTAGAGAGACAGGTTCACAAAAACAACTGGAACGGTTCTTACCTTGAAGCTCCAGTAGTTGGGCTGTTGCTGCCGATTGTCACCGAGGCGGAAGGAGAAAGAGGAGAAGAACAGAAAGGAAAAACATATTTAGTGTTATATAAATTGTAAATGATCCAGAGCCTAAACTGTATAAAGAAGTGGACTAAGTGAGTGTGACGTCACCCATAGCGTTCGGCTCCGGTCAAATGAAGCTCATCGAGGCCAGAGCGGTTATAGGAGGAGGTTTATAGTTGGAATTCTGGCCACGAGTATCATAGCAAACCAAAGAGCCAATCCGTAGCGAGGATTTTGAAGGTAACGCCACTTCGGGTCTCCGGCGCAGGTTTAGCAAGGAGCGGATGCTTATCAGTGCTATCAATCAAACCTGTTGCTAACGCTAGCGAGAGCGACTTCGGGGAAAGAAGGCGCCTGATTTGTCTGATTTATGGACACAATAGCAAAATAAAAATACCAGGATCATGTAGGTTAATACAAACATTTTAAGACCAAAATGACGAGCCTGACAGCAGCAGTTACGGAGAGAGGGGCATCATTTTTCAACAGAAAGTGAATTGGAGCCAGAGTCGACTAGCAGGTTAGCTATGTCCATTTATATATACAGTCTATGATCCAGGGTTAGCCAAAAAGACTATTATCTATTATCTGGAATAAGTAGGACCCTGGCCCCAACCCAAGTAGTACCTCAAAAAATCCAAACACGCGTCACTTAACGTTAGCCTCAGTTGGCCAAAAAGAAAAAAGACGCACAATGTAACTTTTCTGGTGGGAAATTTGCCACCTTCTGGTCTCCATGGAGATGCTATTGCTTTACCTGGAATGTTCCACAGTACGGTATTAACTGTATCTGCTTTCATTCACTGACCAAGTCCCTGCATATTTAGGCTGAGTTCTTCTCTTAAACTAAAAGTAGCTGTTAACTTGAAAACTACCACTAAATGACATCACGAGGTGGAACAGAGCATTTTGAGCTTTGGAGATGTAGACAGACTAATAATAAAGGGTTACTCAAACATGTGTGAATGAAACAAAACGCAACTCCAGGTATGTTTTTGAGGAGGTAACAACATTATAACATGACTTAAAGCTCACAAGAGTCAATTTTGTGTAATATGGGACCTTTAATGTAGTATTCTGTGGTGCACCTCCAAACAACATCGTACTATCGGCTGTATCCTGAGCCAGCCAACCTCAGTCATTTTTCACCTGTCATATTTCAGATATAAAACCTGCTACCTCACCTGCATATTTAGACCAGGTGTCATGCCGATTTACAAAAAGGTGCTATGATGTTTTCAAATGGGATTACCAGACTTTTTAAAACCAGGTCAAGCTTCCGATGACCCCAACAAAAGTGCAATAATGATGTAGAGAGAAAAAAAGGGGGTTTGGAAAGGCTTCATGAATAATTTGAACTCGAGGTTTATTCTTATCTTCAGGCAATTTCAGTCCATTCAGCTTCATTTCATCAGTACAGCCATTACTTTCCCGGAGACGACAGGCAAGTTATGATTTATTATAGAGGTGCATTTCAAAATCAGCCTTCATTTCAATACTTTATGCTCTACAAATGACTAGAAATGAGGATGCGATTCTTCAAGCAAGTGTGACTCAATATATCAGTACTGTAATTTATTTTTTCCATTACTTTTTTAATAAAATAATTTGTAAAAAACATTTTGAATCATAGCTCTGTTGGGAGGCTGCGTGCAGGAACTTTTGGAAATGCAAACAGCAAATCATGCATATAAAAAACACTTTGATATGGTGCTAATATCACCATCTTTATGAATAGTTGTTTTGTCATTACTGATTTAAAAAAAATCAACCAGTAGGTGTCTTTTCCAAAATAATAAACTCTGTGTATAAAACATCTGATAAGAATTAACAAGAAAAATGTGTGAAAAGATAGTTACAGGGCATTAGCATAGCCTGTTTAAAGAAGTGAACTAAGGGAGTGTGATGTCACCCATAGCGTTCGGCTCCAGTCAAATGAAGCTCGTCGGGGCTAGCAGTAAGTTCCATATGTGGAATTCCGACCGCGAGTATCATAGCAACCACAGAGCCAATCCAGAGCGAGACTGTTGAAGGTAACGCCCCTTCCCACCCGCAGCAACACTGTCAGTCAAACCTGTTGCTAACGTTAGCGGGAGTGATCTCAGGAAAAGAAGGCGCCTGATTTGTCTGTTATTAATGTTCATATCTTGATTTACGGGCACAATAGCGAAATAAAAATACCGGGATCATGTAGAGCGGGTTAATACGAGCATTTTAAGACCAAAATGACGAGTCCGACAGCAGCAGTTACGGAGAGAGAGGGGCGACAGTCGATGTCAATGGAGCCGCGGCTAGCAGGTTAGCTATGTCCATTTAGTAGTTTTGAAAGTAAGCAAAATAGGATATAACGTTGATTGTTTATTATAAGAAACTTGTCAAAAATCATCAAAGAGTTAACCTCCATTTTGTGTTTAATTTCACAGTCCTTTCATTTTTTGGCAATATGTCAACGTCAACCAAGACAACTACAAGGATGTTTTGCATTTTTCTGATGGATTGCAAAATGATTATCTAGTTGTTGTTGTTATTGAGAAAGTTCAAATATCGCCCTGGTTTTAGTTGTCATGGAAATAGCCTCAGAATGAACCTCGTTAGACTGGCATTCGGCAGTCACCGGTGTTACCCTGGCCCATACAGCAGCTCTGGGCTTGCCTTGTAAATAATAGCTCAGAAATATTAATGATGCTATTTCCCACACAGATAAGTGACTGTGAGGGCTGGTGTAATGGTCCTCTGGTGATTTGTGGGGGGCGATTTGGCTCCACTGGCTGTTTTTCGTGTCTGGGCTTCACTAATAAGACTTAACCACTGTTATCAGAGCAGACAACACATTCCTCCTGCTTCTGTTCTGCTCCAGCTCACGGCTGAACTTGGGTTGGGCTGTGAACTTGATACTTCACTACAAGATTGCCTGTCTCTTTGTATTTTCTTTGATAGATTAGAGAAGATCATTCAAAAACCTACAGTGTTTTCATTATTATTTTATTATTTATATTTATTTATACAGGGAGAGCACAATGAGAACACTCAGAATTTCTTTTTCCCTGTTCAAATACAAAAAAACACAAGCAAAAAAACAAACGAAACAAGTGTATAGGTCGATTTAAACCATTAAAAACGGGTGCAGGTGTGAGTATAAATGTTTATCACCAGATTATTAAATTACGTTTGTGGCACCAAAGTATTCAGTTTTGCTTGTCCTTGAAATATATTCCATTTTTGAGAAGAAAAACAGCCAAAAGTTTACAATCAAGACATTTTAATGAGTTCTGTGCTTATCTAGAGCTGCATTATGTAACTCTTTGATGGAGGGTCTGCCATCTAATTATCTCACAATGAAATGTTATTGCGTTGCCTAGAATGTTTCACAATATGGATTTAAATTGTTTATCTCCATGGAAACAAGCAAGTGATCCCACCAGGCCGAGTTACAGATCAGATCTGGTGATCCCACTTGCAACGTATGTTTAATGTAAAATAAGGCAAAGCAATAACTTCTCCATGGAGAAAAGAAGAAAAGACGCCCAGCAGAAAAGTTACATAGTGCATCTTTAGCTGTTATCTATTTTTAAAAGATATACTCAAAAGGATATTTTTAAAATGTTTTGTATTTTGGCACAGATGGTTAAGAACTGAAACTAATCGAATAACGTGGTAATTTTTAAATGTGTTTAGTTCAAAACAGGCGTGATCCAACTCACTTTTTCGTCACACCTTGAGAGCGTGACAAAGTTAAGTATGTTCTGGTGTTTATTGTAATTTTTCTATTTATCGTGCTGTATATTAGGTTTTTTTTTTACATTTTTTGTTTTTTGTTGACTTTTATGTAACGCACTTTGGTCAGCTGAAGTTGTTTCAAATGTGCTGTGTTAATAAACTTGAATTGAATTGAAAATTGAACTGAAGTGTAGTTACAAGCTGTAAAAATAATCATAATTTTATCTGTAATAACATGTGTATATAAGTAATACAAGTACAATTATCAAATGCAAAAGAAATCGGATAAAACTGCAAATTGACAAAATAAAATGTATTTCCTGGTGATTCAAAAACACATTATTATCTTAAGTACTTATTTAATCATCTGTAGGACATTGACTAGGACATCTGTAATCAAATTGCAATAGGTTTGTTACGACAAGAATTTTATCTCTACTGATCCCCAAGGAGACTGTTTATGATGTCTGTGCCCACTTGGGGCTTGAGTCTCAAATCCGTCTATTTACTGCATGCACACTGAGAACTGCATGTACAAAAGGCTGTGTACACGTGTAGAGTGAGCGTAGCGAGTGGAGATATCCTTTATAACAGAAGGAGCCAGTCGAACAGCGAGAGCAGAGCCGCGTTACCTGACCTGCATGTAAAGTACCCCGCTCACACCACCTCCAATAGCCCCCCCTTTCCCATGCCGTCATCCCCTCCGCACCCCCGCCTTCAGTCACTCTTATCCTCCACCATCAATCTACTACTACAGGTTTCCCCCCCTTCCCCACCCCCGGCGTCCTACCGCGAGCAAAATAAATAGCATAACAAATTGACGCTTCACTGCAAATTGGCTACACGAGTTACTGTATGGTCCACTCAGCCTCTGTCTAGCCGGCGGTTTTCTATGCCGTTACCACAACAACCACAACAAGCACGTGAATTCAAATCCCGGGGTTTTACAACAGCAACATCGTTCCAGCAGTTTGCGAAATTAAAAGCGCTAGGTTGGATCTCACCTGCTGTGCACCTGTAGCTATCCACCACTCCAGTTATGCATGTCCAAATTGTCCATCAGGTGTGTTGTATCCTCACTGAGCCCATGTCTTTTGCTCTGCTCTGTGACGGTACAACCCGCCTCCCCTCGCCTCGCTCTCTCTCCTCTCAGTCACAAGCACATGCAGCGGGAACTCTTTTATTTATTTCATTACAACACCAGCCCGATTAACTCTTTCGCAGATGGGCGGGTTGGTTTCTGCAGGCGCGGGCTAATTGAGCGCTGGGACGATTTTGAATGCTCGGTCTCCTCCTCGCTCCTCCTCCTCTCTTCTCTCTTTCTCTCTCTCTCTCTTTTTCTCTCTCCCTCCTCCGCTCCTCCCTTGAGAGCATCTACGCTTACAACATGTATGACTAGGGATCCCATTGCTGCATTTCCAACCCCCACTGTGCTTAAAATGGCTCAGTCACTTGAGGATAGATACGTCACCATCTCCTCTGTGTTTTCTGCCATATGTTCTTTATTCATTTAAAGATCCTCTTCCATATGCACAGCCTGACCTTTGCAATGCGATATTCCCCGTGACCATATAAGGGAAAGGTTGCCGTGGAAACTGAAGACTCCACCTGTCTGTCACTGGCCCCTTCTCCCATTCATGCTCTTACTCTCCTATCGCACTTATATTACAGCGAGATTTAAAGTCCCAAATGTTGTATACTCTTCAAATGTGTACGCAATCTTCCAGGTCATATTCCAGTTCTATTGGAGGTCTTCTGATTACGCCAGAAAAAATCTTTACTTCTTCATTACCTCTTTAGACTAGAAAAACTAAAGGAAATATGACCCTTTCCCATTAATTTCTACTGCAAAAACACAGTGTAGCAGCAGTACGCACTTAAATTCTAATGTCTAGTGGAGTTCTCAAAAAGGTAATGTGACTCTGGTGTTAATTCATAATAAAAATACTTCCATAATTTGTTACCGTTTGTTACTCACATTAGCCCTAACCAGTGGTGGATGAAGCACTCAATTTCATTACTGAAGTAAAAGTACAGAAACAGAAGAAAAAAGTAAGTAAAAGTATCACATGAATAAATCTAGTAAAGTATTTACCGGTAAGTACCCGTGTAAAAATGTACTTTAAGAGTAAAAAAAAGTGTTGTTCATTTGTTAAATTGTTAAATGCAGAGATATTATATATACAAATCAATTTCTTAATTTTTCTTAGGAATTTTGTGTATTTATTTTTGTTTGCTCAAAGCCGAAGCTTGAACTTGAAAACTTTAGCCAGGATGTTACCACGAACATGGTAAAAATAACTCCTCAAATCATATGAAAAGTACTTTTTACTTTTCAGTCCAGTTCAAAATGTAGTGGAGTAGAAAGTACAGATACTGCTCAGTCCAGTCAAAATGTAGTGGAGTAGAAAGTACAGATACTGCTCTCAAATGTAGTGAAGTAAAAGTAAAAAGTATCCACTGCAAAATTAACTTAAGTGAAGTACAGATACCTAAAAATTCCACTTAAGCACAGCACTTTACGACTTGTACTTCATTTCCTTTGTTATTGTAGTTCTTGTGTTATGAGCAGTGCATAAAAGTACCATACAGTGACAGTGACAGACAGAGCGCACGTGACCGGGACCCTGAGGAATTCTAATAGCCCGTCCCCAGAGATGGACTGGTGTCAGCGCTTATGTATTTGCTTATTATCTGAATAAGCACCTCTGCTCGCACTAAGCTTCTTTCACACCACTCTTTTCAAACCCTGATAACATGGAGTCGCTGACCTTATCATCCGAGTATGTGGGTAACTCTCGGGAGACACAGACTCAGTTTCCCAAGTGTCAACATTCACTTTAAATACTTTCTGAGTGATGCCCCAAAACGTCACTTTTATCATGGTTCATATGAGCTCAGTCAGTCGCGGCTTCAAGCTTCATTTTTCAAAGTCACTTATCCTGCTTTTCCATCCAAGCCAAGAGTTTCTAGAGTGATATGTGAAAGTTGGTCTTATTTTTAGGGAACAAATATGTGTTTATAATGGAACCTGTATTTTTAAGTGTTTTATAATGAAGGATTACACTGCGCACTGAAACACGGGCCCGTCACGCTAACACATTTTGAGGATATGTTACTACAGAGAAATATCACGATAATGGGTAATAATGGACAATAACATCTGCAGCTTTTTACCATCTAAAAAACATTGCAAAAATCAAAGGTATACTGTCAAAACCAGACTTGGAGAGACTTATCCATGCATTTGTCTCCAGTGGGTTAAACTACTGTCACGGCCCACTCACTGGCCTCTCCAAACGAGCGTTAAGACAGCTACAGTACATCCAGAACACTGCTGCTCGGGTTCTGACTAGAACTAGGAAGTACGAGCACATAAGTCCTGTGCTCAGGTCTCTGCACTGGCTCCTGTGGCTCAGAGAATAGACTTTAAAA
>KN469374.1:32240-47672 GCA_000787095.1 Periophthalmodon schlosseri
TTTATGCAGCTAAAACCTGGAACATTCTTCTTGAAGATGTGAGACAGGCCTCTACTTTGACAATGTTCAAATCCAGGCGCAAAACAGTTCTGTTTAGCTGCATGTGACTGAAAGGGTTTTTTCTGCCTTTTCGTTAATTTTCGATGATTATTTATGATTATTTATGTTGTGATTTGTTGTATTGTGATTTTAATGTCTTTCTTATTCTGTAAAGCACTTTGTTTTACTTTGGTACCAACTGTGCGATACAAATAGACTTGCCTTGCCTAAATGATAATACTGAAACTACTTTATGCCACTGTGATAAAGTTAAGTGTTGTTACAAGCTATACAAAATATTCATTGTTTTATCAGGAGGTATATAAGTATAAGTATATAAGTAACCTATATAAGTAACCTCATTGTAAACTGCAATATTGAGCTAAATGCTTGAATAAATATTACTTATATGCCCCCTGTATTCCTGTTTGATTTTACTTATGTATATATAGAATAGAAAGATTTTTTTTGTTTTAATGGTTGGTTGATAGTCCCGTTTATTTGCTTTTTTATGAAGGTACTAGTCTAGATAAGTTGGCATCATAAAGAATTGGACTAAGTGAGTGTGACGTCACCCACAGCGTTCGGCTCCAGTCAAATGAAGCTCATCAAGGCTAGAGCAGTTGTAGGGGTGAATTTGGAGCCGAGTTCCATATTTGGAATTCCGAGCACGAGTATCATAGCAACCAAAGAGCCAATATGGAGCGAGGCTGTTGAAGGTAACGCCCCTTCCCGCCTGCGCCGCTGGTTTAGCAGGTAACGCCCCTTCCCGCCTGCACCGCTGGTTTAGCAGGGAGCGGGCGCTTAGCAACGCTGTCAATCAGACCTGTTGCTAACGCTAGCGGGAGTGACCTCGGGGAAAGAAGGCACCTGATTTGTCTGTTATTAATGTTCACATCTTGATTTACGGACACAATAACAAAATAAAAACACCAGGATCATGTACAGCAGGTTAATATGAACATTTTAGAGGGGCCACAGTTTTTCAATGTAAAGTGAATTTGGAGCCAGAGTCGATGGAGCCGGAAGCGCGCCCATGATCACTTCCTATCTGGAACGCGGCGGCTAGTGCGTTAGCTACGTCCATTTATATATACAGTCTATGGATGGCATTGTGAAACTGGGTTACATTGAGATTAATGTACATACTACGGGCACTATTATGGATTGAGGCGACACAGGATTCTGGGTTCAATTGTCAAGTTAAATACCATATTTTTTCTCACTTTAAACCAATAATCGCTCATTTCATGTACACTTAAGTAAGAACACAATGTCACGAGTCTCTATGACAAAAGCCCAGAGGTGGTTTTACTGATTACAGTTCAGTGAACATTAAAATGAAAAATGACAAACTGCTGATGTACAGTACTAATTTGTCTGAACAGCCAGAGCATAATTGAACGTTAATTAGTCAGTCAGTTGCTTTGTGGAGTGCACCTGTTTGAACGCATCTGAATTCATTAAGTTAGAGCACTATGCTTTTCAGGCGTTATAATTGTAACATACAGTCTCACATTCTCTTTAAATATATGTGGTTGTCTAAGGGATTGCAATATTTGAATGAAATGAGAAATACTGGTTGTACTTTGCCATGAAATATCTAAAAGGTAAATGTATAAATGTCGAACCTGATTATTTCTATCAGTGGCCAGACCCAAGAACTCATTTAATGGAATTTTAACAATAATAATTTTAGCTGTCCCCATCTGTGCTAAATATTATTGGCCTATACAATGTTGTGGTGTCATCTGAAACCTAACAATTGCACAATGTACTGTATGTAGGTAGGGCTGTGCCAAATATCGAAAGATCAAAACTTTGGTCGATCTCGATGAGACAAGGCAAGCGCATTTTAATTGACAGGTCTGCTAGCCAATCCCGTGTCAGTAATAGCGCGTGGTACTGAAGAGGAGTTACCACTCTGAGTCAGGGTCACAGTCTCTTTATGTCTCCTCATGTGTCCTCACGTTTCACAAGTTTTTAATTAAATCTACACAGTTTGAAATGCAAAGTCCAGTGTCTCCTTCCCGCCGCCTCCTGTGTGTGCTGTGCCGCCTGCCTCCCCCTCCCTCATCCCTCTTTCTGATCCAACCGCACCTCCTCCTCTTGTGCTTCTTATTGTTATAATCCAAGCAGACGACTATTTTCTCACCTTTTATGAGCGACACTTAAGACCTAATTCCTGCGTTTCTGCCAACAGCGGTAACGCGCATGTGCTTTTAGGCTTAATATACTGAACAAACTTGAACATTTGAAATGTGGATATCTCTGGAATTGTTGGTCCTATCAGCACGAAATAAAAACTGCAGTGATCCTGACACCCTGCTCTTTATGTCTGAAGTCCACCTGTCTGTGTTTTCAATGAGATGGAAGAAGATCGAATCAAAAATCGAGATTGATGAATATGGGGGGAAAAAATGTGTGATTTGTTTTTTTTCCCATATCACCCAGCCCTATATGTAGGTGTATTTATGTTAATATGTAAGTGTCATATCAGTTCCAATAAGGCAGGGTTTTCACAGCTATCAGGATCGGTCCAATACTCAAAGAGCAATTAGCCTAAAAATATGGCTCAAGAATTTATTGTACATCCCAGATAAATATATTTTGTTATTACTATTTTTAAAAGTGAAATGTTAATTTGTGAATTTTACTTTACTATACTTTACTTTACTAATTTTACTTTACTACAGATTTGTGGGCGTCGCTATGGATATTCAAATCTTAATATCGGCATCAGCAAATATTCGGTATCGGCCACATCAGCAACACAAATATCATAACAAACAAAATCCATATCAGACCATTCATAACGTCTACACCAAACTTTTCATTACAGTTTTATTAAAGGTCTTATATTACGCAATATTGACTCTTGGGAGCTTTAAGCCATGTTATAATGTGTCACCTCCTCAAAAACAGATGTGGAGTTGTGTTTTGTTTCATTCACACATGTTTGATTAACCCTTTATTATTAGTCTGTCTACATCTCTAAAGCTCAAAATGCTCTGTTCCACCTTGTGATGTCAAGTACTAGTAGTTTTCAAGTTAACAGCTCCTTTTACCTTTAAGAGGTTGGAATTCCAGGGCTGAAAATATCTAAATGATTCTATGATAGTGGAGCGCTTCCTGTATTACCACATGACATCACAAAGTGGGACAGACTGTTTTCTGTTTGAGAGAAGAACTCAGCCTAAATATGCAGGGTTTGGGTGTTAATATAAACATGTGTGAATGAAACAAAACACAACTCCGGGTATTTTTTTGATGAGGAAACAACGTTATAACCTGGATCCGAAAATATCGTAATATGGGCCCTTTAAAAACCCTAAGTAGCCAAATAGCTGAATGAAAGTAATTAACAAGGACTGAACTTAAACTGCTATAGAAAACTTGTGAAAACATTATTTGCAGTGTTGTGTTTTGAGTTTTGAAATAGCTGCAATTCAAAATGATTTAATGAAGAAAACCTTACCCAGCAGCAGACAGAATTTGCATAATACAGTAGCTGTGTCGTACCTGTTCTCGTGCTTCCCTTGCGGCGCGCTCTGATGACCTCATACTGCCGTGGGACGGGGAGGGCGAGGGCGGGGTGTGGTGGGGGCTGTGGTGCTGCAGCTGCTGTTGTTGCTGCTGGTACTTGCTCTTGAGGTGGTCCATGAAGGCGTCCCGTTTGCGCTCCATGTCGGCCTTGTGGAGGTTGGTGAGGGCCTCCAGACTCTGCGCGGCCGTGACCGTGTGCCGGTGTTCCGACGTGTGCACGAGGCCCACATTTGAGAATCTCCGAGCGTTCCCCAGCGTCCGGTACTCTCGGGGGTACTCCAAGTCATCAGTGGAGATCATGTGACTGCCACCTCGCTCGGGATCTGAAGGAGGCAGACGGGGACCCGGGGGAGAGGAGGAGAAGGGGGGAGAAGATGCAGAAGTGAATCAGCATCCACACGAGCATGCAGAGAATTACACACAGACAGTCCCACACAAGTGCAGGCCAATGGAGTGTGTGTGTTGAGGGTGGAGGGGGAGGAGGCGGGAGAGGGGGACAGAGAGGGATGAGATATTAGACTGTTTGCTTCCAGAATACTGGTGTTTTGGAGATGTATCGTTTCATTGTTCTGAAGGGAACAGGAAAGAACTGAGTTTGCAATAGATCAAAGCAACAAGGCTAGACATATCCTTTTGTTATGCCTCTTGTCGTCTTAAGAAGGTTTCAGATTTGGTCTTAAAATATTTGAAGGAATGAGGAAAATTGAGACAATGTTGAGTAAGATGTCAGTCTGAAGGAGCCCGCGCTCTAATGATGCTCAGACCCTTTCCTCTGCAGCACTAGACACAGTGTCACTCTGGACATGTTCTGACTTTGACATGTGGTTTCTGAGAGTTGCCCTTTAATCAGTGCAGAAACTGACAGAAAACACAGCCCGAGGTGAAAGACGTACAGGAGGGAGACAGTCAAAGTGACGTTATGGGAACAAACCAAAAGTATGAGAAAAAAAAAACACTGAAAAATGAATAGGGCTTCATCGGCCCGCCGGTCAGTTACCTTGTTTAGGGAAACAGGCCCCGGCGTTGTTGGCTAGAAGAGAAAATGTCAGGTGTTAATATGAGTGTTTGTGCACAGAGTGCAGACAAACACAGTATGACAATCAGAAAGAGCTGTGTCTGAGCAGCAGCTCTTTCACTGAATAACAATTAGTGAATGCATTAATATTATGCATCATCACGTAATCAGCAGGTGACATACAGGAAGTGGTATCCATGAATGTTACACACAAAGCCTGTGGTCACTGGTTCAACTGTGTCAGAAATATCAGGAGTGTGAAACCCAACTTACAGAAAGCATACACCATTTTTCAAATACATTTTTTCTTAGCAACAACAGACTGAAGGACAAAGCACTGGATCCAAACCAAACTCCTCAGCTACAAACAGAGCGGCGACACAGGGCAGAGCGGTGAGGAGTGTAATGAGCCCTAAATCGTACATCAGCATTTAATTTAGAGGAAAAACATGGCGGCTGAACAATCCACTGGCCTATTAAAGTAGAAAAAGTGCTGAGTGTTTGGAGGAAGTAGTGCCATCTGTACATTAAAGGCTCATCAGCTCCATTAGGCCCAGCTGAGACCGAGCGGTACAGGGAGAGACCTCCAGGCAAGGGCGAGAGACGAACTCAAAATGAACTGACAAAATATATCTATAATAATACCATCACATTCAATAAGATGCCCTTCGGAACATAAGACTCTCACTGTTATAATGCATTCTCAAACTGTGGTACAAAAACACTGGAAGTACCTCTCAGGGCTGTGAGCGTATGATGGCTGATTAATCCTGCTTAATCCTAATTGTATTAATTTGATTGGATTTGATCAAGGAATTAAGTTTAGATTGCTGCTTGTTTATTTAAGTCCAGTTTTTGTCCTGATTTAGTTTAGCCGTTCTTATGTGGTCATGGTTTAGTCCTGATAAAGCAAACCTATTCTGCAAAATCGACTTTTTAGAGTTTTTATCCATGTTTTATCCAGTTGTTTCCTCTCATCATTTACTCACCTGAAGCTGTTGTTGTAGTGATTCGTGCATGTTTGAGCAATCTTTAATCGCTTATTTTCGAGGTGCCATATTGCCGACCGAACCCGTTTTCACCGCCACCGGCATATGCTCACTGCTCTGTACTTATTTCGTTCTCCAATTTCATTTTCATTTTGGTACAAATGAAAAAAAATCCACTTCTCGCTAGTGTAATCTGCATCGGAGATGTCGACTCTGTGCACTACTGGGAATTTTTGGTTATTTTTTGGCTATATGAAAAGACTTGAGCCGTAAAAGGTTGAATAAATAACTTCTGTGACTCATTACAGATGCAAACTAAGTACTACAGTGTTTCGTTCTGCTGTTTATTTATAGCGGCTCATGATTATTATTATTATTTTTTGTAGTTTAAATCTGCTCTTGGGTTTTTGTGTCAGTGGCATATGCTAATTTCAGTATTATCATTTATCGTCTATATTTACTTCAGCGATACATCGAACTTCAAACTTTGTTGTCGTGACAGGCCTAGCGTAGCATGATGTCCGTCTTTTGAACTGTTCTGCTGTTTCACTGTTGACCTAGCATCAGGCCCCTTATGAAGTGTTGAAACCAAACCAGGGTGAGGTGGAATGAACTGACCTCTATGCTAACAACATTAGCATTGAGCTCTCAGCGTTAGCCGTCCATACTCTGGCCCCAGCAAAGGCTTCTCACATGTCCACTTTACACTTCATTAGACCGCAGCTTATTGTGAGCGAGCTAGCGGCCGTCTGACTCAAGAGCCCTATTACAAAAGCTGGGGCTATGTACCACGGCCGATTACTGAGATTTAGCAGTCCCAACAAAAGCATGCCTCCAGATAGAAGTAAAGTCGTCTTCATCTAAAACAGTGCAAGTGTGCGGGTATATCAGGCCTGAAAGGAGCCAATCTATAAAAATGTCAGAGTTTAGGGTCGCTATGGACCAGGTTTTGATGTGGCACTATTCTGTAGCATCTGCTCCCTCATTTCTGCTTTGCCTTTCATCAGTATAAAGATGCACTATGGAACTTTATGGTGGGGGGTCTTTCTATCTCTCTTTCTTTATTGATTAATTTTACAAAATGATAATTTGTACCACATTTAGCTACAGCTCCATCAACTGCTTGTCTCCATGGTTATTGCTTTGCTTGGAATGTTTCACAGTCTGGCATTAAACGTTTCATACCTGGCTTGCCTTTATTCATTTACATGTGTTTTTATTCCTCCCTTGTAAAACATACATTCTTACTATGAGCAGGGTCGCCTCTCCACAGACTTGACCTGTAGGTCATAGGCTGTATATATAAATGGACATAGTTAAACTGCTAGCCGCTGCGTTCCAAGTAGGAAGTGATCCTGCGCGCACTTCCGGCTCCATCAATTCTGGCTGCAATTCACTTTACATTGGAAAACTGTCGCCCTTCTCTCTGTAACTGCTGTTGTCAGACTCGTCATTTTGGTCTTAAAATGTTTGTATTAACCCGCTCCACATGATCCTGGTGCTTTTGTTTTGCTATTTGTGTCCGTAATCAAGATATGAACATTAATAACAGACAAATCAGACGCCTTCTTTCCCTGAGGTTGCTAGGATTAGCAAGAGGTCTGATTGACAGTGTTGCTAAGCGCCCGCTTCCTGCTAAATCAGCGTTGCAGGTGGGTAGGGGCGTTACCTTTAACAGCCTCGCTCCAGATTGGCTCTTGGTTGCTATGATACTCGCGCTCAGAATTCCAAATATGGAACTCGGCTCCAAATTCACCCCGCAACTGCTCTACCCTCGATGACTGGAATCGAACGCTATGGGTGACGTCACACTCACTCAGTCCACTTCTTTATACAGGCTATGATGAACATACATAAAGTTTAATACCAGACTGTGGAACATAAAAAAAACAAAAAAAACAAAACTATAGCGTTTCCATGGATACAAGAAACCTTACACATTGCATCTTTAACCTGGCAAAGTCTATTTAATTTGATATAAAAAGCATCATTAGGAAAACAGGTTTTGGTAACAGGCCGGAAAAAGACAAACTACAAAGAGGTGCCCTGCTAAATAATAGAGGATGTAATGGCCCTGGGAGGCTCCAATAATCAGAGATAGGATCTTTGAGGCTTGAGCTGCACTGCTAAGATACGGCAACAATGGGGCACTGGACAACAGGGTGGCCAAAGATAAACCAAGACAAGGGATACAAGAAAAATGACTTCAAATAACTCAGGACCACAGCACATAAATAATTAACAAGCTAAACAAGCTGCTTAGGAAAAGTAATCACTGTATACTAATTAAACAGACCAGTCCCAAAGGAGCGTAACAAGAACAACACAATACAATCTTAAGTTGTTCTGTTTATTCCTTCTACTTCGGCAAATGTTTTGTAAGCAATTTTGTATATTTAATTTGCATATGGTATGAAACTGGTCGCAACTCATTAACAACAATAGGCTACCTTGGCAAACTGGACCAAAATAGATCCGTGTGTTAATTCAAAATAGCACAAGATGGCTATTTTCTTTCATTTCACAGCCTCCCACGGGACTGGATTGGCCACTCAACAGTAGAAAAATATGCTCTTGCTATTATGAATGAGGGATAAAAATAAAGAGGGTGAGAGTTGAAGAGGTGGTCCGTATGGTTGTTGTGAAAAATAAGTCTCAAATAACTTCAAAATTTAGACACAAGCTGGTTTTAAAATAGTGGACGGGAATCAAAACGGTAATCATGTGCTCTAGAGCCGAATCATTGGACTTTCACTCTTCAGCACCTGTTTTCTGAAGTGTATTGCTCAAGGACACACGGGCGGTAAGCAATCAGCCACCTACTCGGCCTCACTGGGTCACCGACAAACTGTTGAAAGGGTTTTAAAATACGTCTGCCAAAGTGTTACTGTAATGACGGAAAATAGAACGGGCCAAACAGACGGGATGCAGCCAAGATACAAGCCCAGAATATTCTTGTGGTGAGCGTAGACTGGACACAGCTAACCTGCTAACCGCCGTGTTCCAAATCATCAGCTACAATTCACTTTCTACTGAAAAACTGTAACTGCTGCTGTCAGGCTCGTCATTTTGGTCTAAAAATTTTCATATTAACCCACTCTACGTGATCCTGGTGTTTTTATTTCGCTGTCGTGTCCATAAATCAAGATATGAACATTAATAACAGAGGTCGCCCCCGCTAGCGTTAGCAAAAGGTTTGATTGACAGCGTTTCTAAGCACCCGCTCCCTGCTAAACGAGCGGTGCGGGCTGGAAGTTGCGTTACCTTCAACAGCCGCGCTCCAGATTGGCTCTTTGGTTGCTATGATACTCACGGTCGGAATTTCAAATATGGATCATCTCCAGATTCGCTCCTATAACTGCTTTGATGAGCAGTTGAGCTTTGAGTCCACTTCTTCAGTCTATGGTGTTGAGGTGAGAGGGGGCTAACCACTCTGTCACAATATTCTGAGGTCTTAAAAATGAAAATGTAACTGTCACTACAAACATAAAGTACCTCATGTCACATAAACGTCTGCTTCCAGTTGGAGAAGTTAGCAACAGCTATTAGACAAATTATAGAGCTCTCAATGAAAGAAAATCTGATTAAAATGGGCAAAAGAAATATCAAGATTTTCAGCTGCCTTTTATATGTCTAAGAAAAACTGTATTCTATCAACTGGAGATAAGTTTTCGAGGCTGAAAGTTGACAGAATTACTTTTTTTTTTCTTTTGCGATGGAACCTACCTTGACAACTTCTGCATTCATAAACCTTGTTCAGACATGAGATTTTATCAACTCTGTTTTTTTTGTTGTTTTTTTTTTCCCAGAGCCTATTGGTTGATTTGTACTATTAATATGTATTATATTATATTTCACAATCCATTCAGAAAATAAATAAATAATTTTGTTTGTGAATTTCAATCATAATCTATCTGGAATGCTTTAAATACATAGCATAATTTTGGGATAAAGTGCAATATTGTAAAGCAGAGCTATTCCGCAAAATTGACTTTTCAGAGCTTTTAACTATGTTATAGTTGTTTCTCCTTCTCATTTACCCTCTCAGACTTGTTTCTGGAGTGATTCGTGCATGTTTGAGCAATCTTTAATCGCTCATTTTCAAGACGCCATTTTGCCGATCAATCCCCATTTTCACCGCCACCGGCACACGCTTACTGCCCTGTGCTTACTTCGTTCTCTAATTTTATTGGTGGTGCATGTAGGATTCGGCAGCATCACGTAGTAATTTTGGTAAAAATGGAAAAAAAAATCTGCTACTTGCTAGTGTGATCTGCAGCTGTCCATAAGAGGGGCCAACAGCTCCACGGCTCTTTGTTGTGATGACGTTTACGGGCACCGCAAACGTTTTCAAAATCAGAAGTCAGCGGACTTGTTTCTATTATTACGTCGTTTTAGATGAATATTGCGATTTAAAATGTGCAAATTACAACATAATGATCCACGGGTGTCATAGATTATAACTATAGAGCAGACACGAGCACAATAGGTCTGCTTTAAGTCTGAGGTTTAAAATAGAATGTGATTAAGGACTATTTCTATTTTTAACAGGCAAAAACATAATTAAACTGTTGTGTGATAGACCTCAGCGTCACTCAGTTCATCTGTCTCTTCAAGTGCGTCTAGTTTCGGACTTGTTCCGTGGTATGTCCTTTAAAAGTCACTCAATAAACTGTGCGTTCCTGCTGTCTCATTGATGGCTTGAGGAGGGAGGCAGCTTCATCCCTCTGGTACACAGCCTAATTTACTGCAGCGTGCTGGGGCTGCTGGGGCCTATGGGCTGTGACAGTGCAGGGGGCCTGAATATTAACCAGAGGAGAGAGAGGAAAGAGGTAGAATCAGGTGAAAACAACACATTGTAAATTCGGCTTGTCGTCAGGGGCAACAACTACAGGTGGATTTTACACAGCCCAGTGGCAGCGCTCACCCATGCGTTTCAGAAGGATGAAAAATTAGGACCGTTGCCATAGAGATTCACGGTTTAAAACTAAATGTTATATCTTTTGAACGGGAAAAAAAGGTCCTTGAAATGTCGCAGATAACAGGGCGTTGAAACCCGTGACTTGCAGAGTACTTAAAAGAGAGGAATGACAGTATATATTACACACAATAGTGATTAAAAGAGCGGGTTGGGCTGCTGAAAATTTTATACAATTTAGTTCAACATGCAGTTTGTCATTTTACAAGTTTTGATCTTCCTCATGACAGAATAGTGCTTTTAGAGCTCAGGATCAAATTCTGATGGTTGAAAACTTCGTGGCAACACATCCCAAACGTCTTGAGAGAGGAATTGGCAAAAGCAACGCAAAAAAGTAAACAAAGCTGCTGCTAAAATCTCCTTTGGTTTAACATTAGGCTGCTGAAAACTCTATAGGAAAGGAGACGACGCAGACATAATCCTGAGCTCTTTAATTCACAAAAGGAAATGCAGTGGTGGAAGGTAACGAAGTACACGTAGTAAAGTATTGTACTTAGATAGAATTTTTAGGTATCTGTTCTTCACTTAAGTAGATTTTACAGTAGATTTTACTTCACTACATTTGAGAGCAGTAGCTGTACTTTCTACTCTACATTTTTGAACTAGACTGAAAGTAAAAAGTACTTTTCATATGATTTGAGGGGTTCTTTTTACCACATTTGTTGTAAAATCCTGACTAAAGTTTTCGAGTTCAAGCTTCAGCTTTGAGGAAACAAAAAGAACTTCACAAAATTCCTAAGAAAAGTTAAGAAAATGATTCGTATTGTTACTGTTGACCAAAATCTGTATAATTTTGAATCAATATCACTACATTTAACACTTTAACAAATTACCTACACTTATGAAATAATTTTGCTTTTTACTCTTAAAGTACATTTTTAAACTGGTACTTAAATACTTTTACTGAAGTAGATTTTTTCATGTGATACTTTTACTTGAGTACTTACTTTTACTTAAAAATAACAAAACTTTAAATAACACTTTAACTTTAAATAACAAATTGAGTACTTGATCCACCACTGAGAACATTTAGTATTTGAACTAATTTAAGAATAAAAAAAACTAATTTGGACTCTTAGTAAAGCCATATTTATTAAACTAGGCAATTATTCCCCTAACCATGTCTTTCAACAACGGGAACTAAAACTTGACAAGACTCCCCACGGATGGTTCCTATACACCAACGAGCTGAAGTTCTGGTTGTAAAAAAAACGCCCCACTGAGCCCCCAGTCAAATGAGAAATAAAACTACAAATGCAGACACAGACTTTGAAATATACTGCTACATAGACGGAATAAAGCAGAAAAGGGAGATTTATGTGAGGTGCATAGGAGCAGGTTCTGTTGTTTCCATGGTTTTCTTATTACTCTTGTAACCATCTCGACTTTTCTTGCTGTCTACTTAAAAAGACAAGCCTCCAGGTTCCAGGTATAACCCAGCAGGCGACACGCTTCACTTTTTCTCCATTAAGGAAATCAGAGCGAGCACCCGGCACTGACATGACGGAAGGAGGGAGTTAAAAGGGTTGAAGTTGACAGCCGGGTGGCCAGCAGAAGCTTTGGGGGAAGGTCAGGTGAGGAAGGTAATGCTTTAAACCAGACCTGTTATGCAAAATCGACTTTTCAGATCTTTTAACCATGTTATAGTTGTTTCCTTCTCATTTACCGACAGCTGCAGGAGTCTTTGTTGTGATGACATTTACGGTGACGTCAGCTTCCATTGGGAACCGCAGTTTTCTAACGCGGAAGTCAGTGGACTTGTTTCTTTTATTTAGTTGTTTTAGATTAATACTGTGATTTAAAATGCAAAAATTATAACATAATGATCCACAGGTGTCATAGATTATAGTTATAGATCAGACACAAGCACAATAGGTCTTCTTTAAAGGCACATTATGTAACTTTTTAGTTAGATATTGCTTTTCCTGGGGTGCTCCAAAGTATGGCATTAAACTTATCTATCTCAATTATTCATAAAGGATTTTTCAGTCTTAAGTGATTTTTAAATGTGTGACAAAAAGCGCCCACCACAGACATGAGGAGTATGAGATTTTAAATCCCTCGAGCGCAAAGACTGCAGCGGAGAGACCGCACACCACAAGCTAAAAGTGAGAGCTATCAAAACTATAACGCACCTCGCGTCAGCTGTTTCCTGTCTACAGTAAATGTTCCAAATATCAGAGCACTGCACTTCTACTTTAGATGCAAGTCAAAACTGTGTTATTGTGAAATTTGGTGCAGTTCAGATAAATGCTTTCAGTGCACAGAAGGCTGGAGATAAACTACACAGGAAGTAGAATCACGTTTACTGTAGGAGCAGCTTCACCCTGATCAGCGCCGAGTGGATTTATGTAAACAGACACACGTGAGGACTACTCTCGCCTTTTTACTTTTAAAGAACGCTTCAAACTGGATTCATAGCGCTGTTTTGTGGACTGGGTGTCATCATTTACAGAGTGCAAATTCTAATGGATAATATGGACGAGAATGCTGCAGTTTAACTTTACAACTTTACGACTATGGATGGGATAATAAATGATAATATTGTTTATCATGATAAAAAGGGTCGACAATAATCATTTGTGGGACATTCTATATAATCGTGATAACCGCCGACAGAGAGAATCGCAGACAAAGAGAATAAACAACAGAGAGAATCGGCGTCAGAGAGAATCGGCGTCAGAGAGAATCGGCGTCAGAGAGAATCGCCGTCAGAGAGAATCGCCGTCAGAGAGAATCGCCGTCAGAGAGAATCGCCGTTATATCACCAGAATGTGCAGAAAAAAGCTACTTATCCATGAAGATCTCTACTAAATCATTGTTGTTTTCAATTAACATAACAAAGAACAATACTATAACGGCTTAAATATAATTATTCATATCCATAACATATTTAAACTGACAGCAACTTGAATAATCATCGTGATATAATCGTTAATCGCAATTATTTTGGCCATGATAATCGTGACACCAAATTTCAGTATCTATTAATAGCTATTTCCTGAGTTTGTATCTTGCGCCTCTGTGTGTCCTTCACTCCGTCTGCCCCTGATGCTTTGTTTCGCCGGCTGGTGCAGTAGCAGTGATGTTCTGTGGTTGTGATATGAAAGAGGAGCCAGAATCACACTGACACCACACACACGAGGAACGCAGCGGATTAAAAACGTATACGAAGATCCAAACTCAGATTATGCCTCAACGAAATCAGGGAGAAGCAAATCAGGGCTCAAATCGGGCATATTGTCCTGAAGTGTGTGGAGGCTTTACTGTGAGCGCGCTTGCCTCTGCACAGACTTGGACTGTAACTTTGCCTGGCGTATTCTTATTAGTAATACTTAAAGGTCCTATATTATGCAAACTTGACTGTTGTGAGCTTTAAGCCATGTTATAATGTTGTTCCCGCCTCAAAAACATACTTGGAGTTGTGTTTTGTTTCATTCACATTTTTTTGAGTCATGCTTTATTATTAGTCTACATCTTCAAAGCTCAAAATGCTCTGTTCCACCTTGTGATGTCATGAAGCAGTAGTTTTCAAATTTACAGCTACCTTTTACCTTTAATTCAGTAGATATTTGCAATCCCAGGGTTGAAATCATCCAAATGATTCTAGTGAAGGTGTGTGGAGTTTAAAAACACAGTGCAGCATGACATCACAATGTGGAACAGAGTGTTTTCCATTTGAGACCAGAACTCAGCCTAAATATGCAGGTTTTGTGTGTTAAACATGTGTGAATGAAACAAAACACAACTTCAGGTCTGTTCATGAGGAAAGAACGTTATAACATAGAACAGAAAATAGCGTAATATGGGCCCTTTTAAGTTGCACTATGTAACTTTTCTGGTCACCTGTCACCTCCTTGTTTCTATAGAGATAGATCAATTAAATACAAGACTGTGGAACATTCCAGACAACGCCAGAACATCCCCATGGAGACAAGCAGGTGGCAGGTGACCAGGAAAGTTACAAAGCGCACCTTTAAATATTACTCATAAGACAACTTCAATCTATTGTTGCAAGAAATTCGACAGTAACGCCAATCTTTTCTCCCACTTTCTAGCCCCAAGCCTTTTTTTTTTCCTTGGTAAGAGATGAAAAATCGCAGCCATATTTACAGCAGAGCCACAGATCCAGAAAACACCTGTTAATACACAGAGGGACTCATTCATCCAAACAATAATTGCAAACAACAATTTTGCATCTCCAGGGCTCCACATGAGGCACCAAGTCAACATGTGTGTAATAGGGAAAAGCAGGCATAATATGTGCACTCAGAGAAAATTGACCTCCACCAAGGCATTATTACAGACTGACGTTACAGACAATGCTGGTCCACATGTTTTTTTCATGTTCTCTGTCATTAAAGAACACATATTAGGAAAAATACTTCTCTGGCCTGTTTTTAAGGCCAAAAATCTGCACTGCACTAAATGTTGCTGACAGCAGAGGGAGCTCCAACGCGTAAATGCTGCACTGGAAACGGAGGTGAGGTTTATAAAGTACATTTTCCAAAAGCAGACATTATTTTAAGTTAGACAATTTGAAATGCTTATGCTAAGGTGGCCAAAAGCATGTTTAAAAAGAGGATTAAAGCCACAAGAATGCATTATACACTGCCTGGTCAAAAAAGACCCACCTGGATTTAACTAAGCAAATAGGTAATAGGTTGCTGCAGTTGGTCAGGTCTAGGTTCAGCAACAGTCTGTGCTCAAAGAATGAGGTCAGCTGACCACCTGAATATACTGAATGACCAGGTTATTCCATCAATGGATTTTTTCTTCCCTGATGCACGGGCATATTCCAAGATGACAATGTCAGGATTCATCGGGCTCAAATTGTGAAAGAGTGGTTCAGGAGCATGAGACGT
>KN469374.1:51195-64248 GCA_000787095.1 Periophthalmodon schlosseri
CTAATCCCTGGTGAACATAAAATAAACTTACAATATAACTTTATTTAAAAAAAAAACCTAAACAAAACAATGATCTTCACTTTAGATACGCTGATAATAAGTGAAGATTATTTTTTTGTTTAGTTTTTTTTTTGTTTTTTTTAAGTTAAGTTTTATTTTAATTTTATTTTATTTGCACCAGGGTTTAGTTGATTTTTTTTTTAATTTATCTTTTTTATCAACTAATCCCTGGTGAAAATAACATAAACTTACAATATAACTTTATTTAAAAGAAAACTAAACAAAACAATGTTCTTCACTTATTATCAGCTTCCTAAGGGAAGATCAATGTTTTATTTTGTTTTTATTGGAAGTTTATTTTATTTTTAGCAGGGTTTAGTTGATTTTTATTTTTTATTTTTTTATGGTGAACATAAAATAAACTTACAATATAACTTTATTTAAAAAAAAAAAACTAAACAAAATGATCTTCACTTAGGATACGCTGATAATAAATGAAGTTCGTTGTTTTGTTTTTTTTGTTTTTTTTAAGTTAAGTTTTATTATAAGTTTATTTTATGTTCACCAGGGTTTAGTTGATAAAAAAAATACACATTTATTGTATTGTAATGATCTGATATTTTGTGTTTAGTTTAGAGTTGATGTCTTTTGTTGTTCTCGTAACTGTTTATGTTGTTGTTGTTAATGTAACTGCTTTTGTATGTGACACTTGGTTGCTATGCCGACAAGTTAACGTGAAGTTTCTATTGGTCAGTTACTGGTCTGTTTTGGAGACTAGTGATTTGTTGCTTTTTTTTTGCTGTTGTTTTGCTGTGGGTTACAGCCTACAGTATTGTAATTTTATTCTGATATTGATATTTAATTTTAGTTTTCTATTTCTTGTGCTGGTCAGCTGTATGACTGTAACAAAAATAATAAAATTCGATATATCGGGCCGATATTTCTACTTTTTACTTATCGGCTTGCTGCTTTGAATCTCCAACACTGGCCGATATTTTGTTTTGGCCAAGCTGCTGCCTAAAACATACACAGAAATCTTTAATTTAACACTTTAATGTGAGGATATAACTGCACAAAACGTGACTACACAGCTCTCTTAAAGGTTTGTGGTAAAAACAAGGTAAAGAAATATCGGCAGAGATTATCGGCCACCGGTTGCTCTGGATTCTACACAACTGGCACAGGTCTTGAAAAAAACATATCGGTCGATCTCTAGGCACAACCAATTTGCATTTTAGTCAACTCTAGCTTAATTATTCAACTAAATTATACTTGAACTCAAAGATCTCTTGAATACGGGTGTAGGAATAGGATTTTCATCAGTGAAAAACATCACCTGTGCTCCTCAAGTGAATTCATCGTATTACATGCAAAAAGTGGTAGATTAACCAAAGCAATATAAAGATTAGTTTTGCTTATCTGGAGAGGTAAATAATACAAGTTGTTTGGGATGTTCCAACATGAAAAGCAGCAACAAATGCACAGTGTATTTAATTTGCCTTGTAAAGCTGTAGGAGCGATGTGAGCCTGGTGCTTTTAAACTAATGGCAGTAGATTCAGCAGAGCAGGAGCTGCACCACTGAGCCAGAGCAGAGATGATGAAAGGTATAACCAAATAAAATGACTAAATTTACCTTGGGGAATATCTCCAGCAGACCAGACTTAATAAAACAAATGAATGCCTCAAATATAAGTTATGCAACAAAACCATAACATAAATAATAGATACGGCGTGAGAGAAAGCATAAAACAAAAGTTGAATTTAATGTTACTATATTTTATTTATGTTTTATAGCCTTAAACCAGCAGGAGCTAATAAGAAAAACTTTAGTACACTATAAATAATTTCCACTGTAAACATACACCTGCGAAAGTAAAGGTCAAATGCATTATTAAAGGCAGGAGTTACACCGCAACTCCTCCACTGACAGACAGGGGGAGACATAGCTGTTTTGATCCTGAAGCCAGAGGAGCACTCAGGTGGAGGTTGCAGGTGACAGAGAAAGTCCTTGATGTTTGTCATGGACTGTGAGCAAAATATCTCTGGTTTAATAAGTTACTATCGATCCCATGGGGCTTTTAGTTATAAGAAGCTGACAGAACTGCAACGATAACCATAAGTCAGAGATTATTTTTTATCAAGTTTTCTTTTTTTTTCAAACGATGTGCACAGACTTGTTAAGTACATTATCAGCCAAATAAAGCTTGAACTATAGTGACTGAAGACTTCTGAATAGGGAATATTTATGTATAAAGTGTATTACTGATTAATCTTAGAATAATATAAATTTTTGACATTTTGATTTATTAATGCAACTTGTGTTATAAATATGCAACTTGTGTTTTGTTTTGGGGTTAGAGTCTGTATAGTAAATAGCCACACTTTTATATAGCACTTTTCCACCTTCAAGGCACTCAAAGCCCTTTGCATTAAGAAACCACTCACCCATTCACGCACACACTCATATGCCAGGGTACACAGACACTGGGGGCAAGGTGGGTTAAGTCTTGCCCAAGGACACAATGACAGCTTTCATCTGTGGGATGAATAACATCTGCAGCTTTTTACCATCTAAAAAACACTGAAAAAATCAAAGGTACACTTTCAAAGCCAGGCTTGGAGAGACTTATCCACACGTTTGTCTCCAGTAGGTTAAACTCCTGTAACGTCCTGCTCACTGTGTTCTCCAAACGAGCGTTAAGACAGCTGCAGTACATCCAGAACACTGCTGCTTGGGTCCTGACTAGAACCAGGAAGTACGAGCACGTAAGTCCTGTGCTCAGGTCTCTGCACTGGCTCCTGTGGCTCAGAGAATAGACTTTAAAGCAGCTCTGTTTGTTACAAGTCTCTCCATGGCCCAGCACCAAAGAACATCTCCCACATGTTAGTGCCATATGAACCATCTCACACTCTGAGGACTTCAGGGACCAGCCTCCTGCTGGTGCCCAGAGTCAGGACTAAACATGGGGAATCAGAGTTTCAGCTTTATGCAGCTAAAACCTGAAAAAGTCTTCCTGAAGATGTGAGACAGGCCTCTACTTTGACAATGTTTAAATTCAGGCTCAAAATGGTTCTGTTTAACTGTGCATATGACTGAAAGGTTTTTATTCTGCACTCTTCTCCTTTAATGTTAATTCTGTTAATTCTGACCACTCAACCAATGATGTTTACATCTAGAGCAGGATTTGAACTGCAAACTTTCGGATCAGTGGACAAACACTCTACCAACTGAGCTACTGTCACCCACAGATCCAGGTAATGATTATGATTATCAAACTATAACTTATACTTACATATATTTTTCGTGGACTACTCACGATTAGTCGATTCATCATTGCGTCGCTGGTGACAGGCATATCGTAAAGAAAAGAAGAGAGATCCTACTAGAAGTACAAAATGTTTATAAAGCCACATACAACATGGAGGAAAGAGCGAGAGCATAAACTAAAGTCTTAAACCAGCTCCTCAATCAGAGCTGATTCATTGTGAGTTTGCATATTCATGAGAAGAGCGGGGTTATTATGGAGGAGAGGGCACAGCCAGAGCCAAACAGCAGTGGAGGAGGTTATACACAGTGTATGCAAGAACATCTTTAACTACAGCTTTAAATAGCATGAAATACATCCTATCTTTAACTGAAATATGGACTTGAATAATGTGTTTGTATTACATGAATAATAATTATGTTTATTTATTATTCTTTATACAGTCTATGAGGAGGACACAGCACTAAACAGTCTTAAAATGTATCAAATATTAGAACTGCAAAGGACATAAAAGATCAACAAAAAAAAAACAATTTGCGAAACACTGCTACCTGTTCGTCTCCATGGAGATCCATCAGTCTCGCGTTTATTTAATTATTTTTTACGGTTCAAAACTACCTTTAACAACAGTAAAAGCCAAAGTTAAATCTATCAACTGAACAAAATGTGTTGATAGATGTAACTTTGACTTTTACTATGGATCAGACCTGGACGACTGAGGGATTACACACATACTGTACCTTTAACATAGACACATACATTCCTAAAGTGAGCGCCTTTCCACAGTCCAGACCTGTAACTTGGCCAAGTAGCGTCATCGGCTAGTCTCCATGGAGATAAACAGGTAGCAGAGAGACTTTTCTGGACTGTAAGTCACACTTTTTTTTCATAGTTTGACCGGGGGTGCGACTTATACTCAGATGCGACTTATATGTGAAATATATGTTTTTTTTCTTCATTATTATGCATTTTTTGTCTGGTGTGACTTATACTCCAGAAAATACGGTACATAGCGCACCTTTAAAGGGCCCATATTACACTATTTTCTGATCTATGTTCTAACGTTGTTTCCTCATCACAAACAGACCTGAAGTAACTGAAATATGGACTTGAATAATGTGTTTGTATTAGACGAACGGTAATTATGTGAGAGTTACTTCAGTGAAAAACCAGTTAGACTATCTGCTAAACCTCGGCCTTCATATTTCCTAATTCGCTCCTCTCTAATTTATTATAATGAGGCAGTGTGGGCCAGCTGTTCTCAAGGCACCAACCGCAGCACCTCCCTGTCACCTTACACTCTGCTTCTGCTATCGTATCATTTTATTACAAGCACCAGATTTTCAGACTTTTTTCTTGAGTTTTTTTCAATTTTAGTGTCGTTATAACACAACCCCTTCCTCCTGTTCTTCTGCCGTACTCCTTTATTATTGAGACTTAGGACTGGCATGATTTTTATTCTTGCCAGGCACCAGACCATCCAGCGCATCCGACAACTGTCCAATTTTAGGAGAATACAAAGTAAAAATATCACTTGAAAAAATCTATTTAAGTAAAAGTATTTAAGTACCTGTTTAAAAATGTACTTTAAGAGTAAAAAGTAAAAGTATTTCAGTCTAATGTTGAGTGCTTAAACTGGAAAACTTTAGTCAGGATGTTACTTTGAACATGGTAAAAATCACCCCTCAAATCATATGAAAAATACTTTTTACTTTTCAGTCCAGTTCAAAAATGTAGTGGAGTAGAAAGTACAGATACTGCTCTCAAATGTAGCGAAGTAAAAGTAAAAAGTATCCACTGTAAAATGTACTTAAGGGAAGTACAGATACCTCAAAATTCTACTTAAAGACAGTACTTTACTACTTTTACTTTGTTACCTTCCACCACTGCTTATTTGTAGCATGCACCTCAAATTCAGCCAACATCTCCTCCTGAAAATCTTTGAAGCTTTTCACAATAATATACCTTCTCTGACCTTCTCTGATTCACAGTTTTAGTGCTTTGCTGACTTGATTGATTCTGCAGAAATCTGTGTGGTTTCTCAGCCCTTGTGTTATTTTTATAGCTTTATTTTTTTACTTGTAAGCCGCCATATTTGTTTTGACCCAAACCCAAATGTGTTTCTCTGGTTGGTACACCTGTCAATCACACCCAGCTAAATTCATGGAGACAGGAACGTTCCAGACCATACGCCTTTGTACAGTTTGGTAAAAGTGTGTAGTTGTGGCTGGTCAGGCAAGTTTTAATTCATAAAAGAAAAGAAAAATCAAACCATAATCAAACTTTAGTCTTTAAGAAGGGAAGACGCACAGCAACCAAAAGTAGCTACTGTATTGTTTTGCTGGCATTTGGTTAATTAAGTTCTGCTCAGGGGTCAAAGCCGCTCTCGTTCTCCACTCAAACGGCCTGACAGCACAGGGCCGATTGCACAGTAGCCTTTAGACAAGCTGCTGGATAAAAACAGCGTCAAAACCAGACAAAGTACTTAGTTTAATGTGTAGTTACAGGCTAAGACATGTGCATTAGCGTGTACCTAAATTAGCGTTGTCACAATAATAAAATGACTCATCTCAAGGATAACGCTTGATACTTAATCCTACTGTTGAGCTTATACGGCCCCGCCCACTTCTGCCTCTAAACGTTCCAAACCGAGTTTTTTTTCTTTGTGGTGGCTCTTTCAGTTAAGAGGGAATCCCAATCTTTTCAACGGCAAATTCGGGAAAAGTTTTGCCTCAAAAATATGACATAAAGTAGTGATGATTTGAGTGAAATGTTCTATGTTCGTGTGCGCCAACAAGTCAACACTGCCCCCTGTCCCTGGGAGGCTTTAAAACGGCTCTGTGGTCCGAACAGAACTTATTCGCTGTCAAAATCGCCAGCCCCATACGAAATAAACGATAGCGGCGCCCGCTGCAACTTCCGGAATACATATGTACGATCATCGATTTGTTACACATCCCATAGTTGCAAGGTTAGCAGTGTTGTTTGGTTATTTGGTGCAAACAATTAGGCACCAACTAATGCTGTTGAATAGATTTTATTGCAGCCGTATCATTACACAGCACAAAAAGCTTATATCTAATTTGCAGCTAAGTGCTAAGGATCTAATGACCGTATCAGTGGATGTAATTTGCACTAAATCTTGTCACTGTTGCAGGTTAAATAAAGAAGAACAGAGTAACAGCCGAGGAAATGACACGGGCCTAAACTACGC
This sequence comes from Periophthalmodon schlosseri, assembly GCA_000787095.1. Classification (NCBI taxonomy): domain Eukaryota; kingdom Metazoa; phylum Chordata; class Actinopteri; order Gobiiformes; family Gobiidae; genus Periophthalmodon; species Periophthalmodon schlosseri. Next base: position 57,677 of record KN469374.1, read on the forward strand.
CGTCTCCGCTCCCTGTGGACTGAGCAAAGCCTTACTTAGCATTAGATCTTTAGCACGCACGGCTATTATCATTCTCCAGACAGGACGGTCTAACGAGCGCTCTCCCCGAGGATCACACATCTGTTGTCACGTCAACAAAACTTCGACCGGGCTTATCAATCAAAGTGGCGAATAGCAACGCGCACTCAGAGGCATCTATCACATCTGTCTGACAAATGATATAGTCAAACAGTTGAAGGCAGCTATGAGGAACCACCCTAAAAAATGTGAAATTTCACCCTAACAAATTTGTCTCTAAAAGAAAAGGAAAAGATGGACGATGTATATATGGTAAATATTGAGCCAAAAATGTATATTGTTCATTTGTTCAGCAGTATTTCAGGTCTAAACTAGGGCTAAACGAGGCCTAAAATAGGACTACAACATTGCTATGCTAATTTTAAACAAGGATTAAACAAAAAGAGGACCATAGACCATAGAATTTCAGCCCTGGAATTACCCATCTCTGCTGAACTACATGACATCACAAGGTGGAACAGAGCATTTTGAGCTTTAGCGATGCAGACAGACTTACTCAAACATGTGCGAATTAAACAAAACGCAACTCTAGGTATGTTTTTGATGAGGTAACAACGTTATAACATGGCTTAAAGCTCATAAGAGTCGAATCTGCGTAATATAGGCCCTTTAATGCAACATGAAACAAAAACACAGTGACAGTGGGTGAGGACGGGCCACTTTAAAACTCATTATCTAGTAGCAAAAGGTCATTGAGGTTTGACTGATGAGCACAAATGGGGCCAAGGCTTAAGTGTAAAACTGCCAGCAGCAAGAATTGTCTCATTTGAACCTAAAGCAAAGTCCCTCTCAGTATTCACTTCAGGCACACGCAGAAGAAGCTGCTCTCAAATGATAACAGCTATTCTAGAGAGCAGACATGGGCCCGTAACTGCTGATTTTCTTCAAATGATTAGAATAACGGGAGACATTTTGCTTTTTCACGGAAATTTCCTTGACAGTTTAATTGGAACGCAACTGCAAGGCGTTTTCTTTAATTGTGGGCGCACGGGGAAAAGAAATACCACTCCGGAGACGAATGTGAAATAAAAGGAATCAATCAAAGCAGGCCTGTCGTTAGCTGTCAGTGCATGTCGGTCGCTTAGCAACAGGTCAGCTGATTGTGAAAGTCGGTGTCATGCGGCGCTCATCTGGTCCTTAATAATAATGCCTTGGATTGCGATAGATATTCTAAGTACTTTGCATTGAATTATTGATTTAGTGACACACAGGGCTGCCAATCTGCGCAAACAGCCTCTGCAAACACCGCCAATCACTTACTCAGACGGCGTTCGTATAAAGGAAAGGTGGGCGCAGTGTCTTGCCCAAGAAAACAAAAGCAGAACGCTGTGTTTTCAGAGCTGATATCAAACCGTCAACCTTTAAGTCGCAGGGCAAACGCATACTCCCACTATGAACCAACTGAGCTCTACTGCCGCCCCTTCGCTACTTCCTTCTTTTTCTTTTATTATATTTATTTCAAGGATATATCAGAAAAAGCAATACTGTTGACTTACTTTGTATCTGTAACCATCTAAGACACAAGACACCGCGACATTCTATTCACCTTATTCCGGAAGTTGCCGTGGGCGACGCCATCGTCTTTGGGGTTGTATTTCTTTGTGTGGGGCTGCGGATCTTGACAGCAAATCAGTTCTATACAGACTACGGAGCCGTTTCAAAGCCTCCCAGAGAATCAGAGCAGTGTTGACTTGTTGGTCGCATGAACGTTTTACACAAACCAACCTACTTTAATATCAGATGTAGCGGCAAAACTTTTCACAAATGGGATTTCCGCTTAACCGGACGTGCCACCGCAAAGAAAGTGAAGTTTTGTAGCATTTACGACAAAAGTGGGCGGGGCAGAATGAGGTCAATAGGCCTATAGTATATAATGCAGATGGAGGGCAGCTAAAATTAATACTTTTTTAAAGCATATTTTGGTTCAAATATAGTGCGTTGTAGGTGTTAATCACTAATACAAATGATCACATTCAAAACTCGTGGATTGACCTTTTAAATATTTCAGAGGAAAACACAATGTTCACAATAGGGAAAACTGTCTATTATAACCTGTGATGACATAGGCTAGATATTGAGCTGGCAGTGTCTTTTGTACAGCAGTGAATTTTGTCTTTTGTGATTCCATATCGATACTAGTACTACGATAAAAGTCTCGATACCAATTTCAATACTACAAACATTAAAGGGCCCATATTACACTGTTTTCTGATCTATGTTATAATGTTGTTTCCTCATCACAAACAGACCTGGAGTTGTGTTTTGTTTCATTCACACATGTTTAACACACAAACCCTGCATATTCTCAAACTGAAGACAATCTGTTCCTCCTTGTGATGTCATATGGTAATACAGGAAGTGCTCGCCTGCGGTGTTTAAACTCCATATTCCTTCACTACAATCACAGGATAATTTCTGCCATGGAATTGCAATCTCTACTGAACTAAAGGTAAAAGGTAGGTGAGGTGTTAACTTGCAAACTACCACTTCATGACATCACAAGGTGGAACAGAGCATTTTGTGCTTTGAAGTTAGAGACAGACTAATAATAAAGGGTTACTCAAACATGTGTGAATGAAGCAAAACACAAGTCCAGGTATGTTTTTGAGGAGGGAACAACATTATAACATGGCTTAAAGCTCACAAGAGTCAATTTTGCGTAATACAGGACCTTTAAACAAACACAAAAATGTAATTGTTTTCAATTATTTGAAGGGCCATGTATGCAAGGTTTTCAGCATGAATATCTGCCTAATCTAACACATAGACAGTTTTAGTATCAATTAGTAACCCAGCGATTGATTTTTTGTCACCCAGTCCAGCTCCGTTAACACACCTATGAAACACTGGTGGTTACAGCAGCGTGAGAAACTCCAGCAGTGACAGATGTGGTACAGGGGGCCAGCGCAGATTACAGGCTGCTGAGTGAAACACTGCTCGGCTGTTACGAAGCAGATCGGCATGTGTCATAGTCGTGCTGCAAACCCCCCTGTCAGCTGGCATCAGAGCATCGCCGTGACAACCACCCCAAAGGAGGCAGGTGGTCCTCACGGCTGCTACCGACACACCACAGTCTGGGGGAGTATTGCTTTGTGTTCTGTCAGGTTTGGCGTTTTCTGCTCCGTTGAAATGCAGCAGGGGCGAAGAACTTTGCGTCTTTAGGAGCACAAGTGAAACATAAAAGAGAGAGATAGTTTAGTTTTTAGCACAAATCTTCAGCTATATCAATAATATCTAAGCTGTGACGAGTAAATGGCTGGAAGGGCATCAGGTGTAAGACGCAATAAAGTCCGTGTGATTTGTTATAATGGTTCCTTATTCCTAAATGGGGAAGCTAAAGTTACTATAGTACCAGGATTGACTCATTTTCTTATAATATAATATGGAGCAATGTTATAACTGGGTGATCATAAAGACAGTTAAAATGTTTAATTAGCTTTGGAAATTAATTACACTAATTTTTATCCTGTAAAATAGACCAAAATTCTAACCAACGTACTATTTTAAAGGGCCCATATTACGCCATTTTTTTATCTATGTTATAATGTTTCCTCGTGAATATACATGAAATTGTATTTTGTTTCATTCACACATGTTTAACACACACACCCTGCATATTTAAAATGAGTTCTTCTTTCAAACTGAAAACACTCTGCTCCACCTTGTGATGTCATGTGGTAATACAGGAAGTGCTCCACTGTGTTTTTAAACTCCACACACCTTCACTAGAATCATTTAGATGATTTCATCCCTGGAGTTGCCAAGCTCTACTGAACTAAAGGTAAAATGTAGCTGTTAACTTGAAAAATACCACTATATGACATCACAAGGTGGAACAGAGCATTTTGAGCTTTAGAGATGGAGACAGACTAATAATAAAGGGTTACTCAAACATGTGTGAATAAAACAAAACACAACTCCAGCTATGTTTTTGATGAGGTAACAATGCTATAACATGACTTAAAGCTCCCAAGCGTCAATTTTGTGCAATATTTAACTTTAACTAACTCTACCACTACACAAAACATAAGTAGAACGCACGAAACCATGGGAACTCACAAAAGAACGCACATTTCCCATTCTGAGGGCACGCTTGTGCTGGTTTACGTTGAAAGCCAAAAAGCAACTATTTTATGAGACCCAGATCAAAGTTGAATCACAAAGAGCGTTGTCTTGTAGAAGAAAGCCTGCCATGACTCCTCTGATCTGTATGAGTGAGGTGGGAGCTGAGCGGCACACAGCAGTCCCTAGTGGGGTGTTAGAGTAATTGCTTGTTTCACCGTCCCCCGGAGACTACCACAAAGACGGCTACATGCAGAGGAGCTGGGCTGGGGAGCGCAGACAGGAGTGCAATGCAAGGCTCACATCTTCAATCAGCTTCTGTTTGAGGTTAGAAACAGAACCAACTGCAGCGCAGCCCCTAACATAATTATGCTCCCGCTTCAGACGTGCGTGTCGACAACAGTAAAATCACGGCTAACGTTTATGGGGCTAAATGTGTAGAATGCGTTCACACAGTAATGCCCTTCACATGTCAACAACCAGATGAAAAAGAGCAGAAAGTGATACAGCAATGCAATGTATTCGGAAATGGAGGCCTCAGAGGAGGTACGCAAATACGAGGGAGATGTCTTAGTTAAACTGACAATAAATACATGGGCTACTAGAACTAAGAATTACTGCCACTGCTAATGTTTACAAGATGATTTTTACTACAGTAACTTGGATGCTACTGGTGCAATTTGTATGAATACGATTAAAGGTGCTATATTACGCAAAATTGACTCTTGTGAGCTTTAAGCCATGTTAGAATGTTGTTATCTCCTTAAAAAAACACACCTGGAGTTGTGTTTTGTTTCATTCACAAATGTCTGAGTAATCCTTTGTTATTAGTCTGTCTACATCTCCAAAGCTCAAAATGCTCTGTTCCACCTTGTGATGTCATAAAGTGGTAGTTTTCAAGTTAACAGCTACTTTTCACTTTTTGTTAAGTAGAGATTGGCAATTCCAAGGCTGAAATCATACGCCTTCACTAGAATAATTTTGATAGTGTTTAAAAACACAGTGGGGCACTTCCTGTATTACCACATGACATCACAAGGTGGAACAGAGTGTTTTCTGTTTTAGAGAAGAACACAGCCTAAATATGCAGGGTTTGTGTGTTAAGTATGTTTGCGATGAGGCAATAACATTATAACACAGATCTGAAAATCATATGCGTCATACGTGGCCTTTAATAAAAATCACAATTAGGCTTGTATTTTTTTTTTCTTTTTTGCTGGAAACTCAAAAAAGCTTTATTGAATTACATATTTCACATTAGAGCCTTTCCGGACACCACCAAACACCCAATCACGCCACATAAATAGGCAATAGGTGTGTGAAGTGTCTTGCCCAAGGACACAACAAAACTACTGGGATCAAACTGCCAACTTTCACATATTAAGGTCCACCACCACGTTCTACCACACGATTCATTGTTGTGTTGACCACTGTATATAATAAGGAGTAGAACTGACCTTGCTGAACATTATAATGAAAAAAAACAACATATTTTTCATTCAATATGTGTCCAAGCCGATGTGCTGCTCAATAGTCTTTACATATCCGTCCATGTTTCAGAACAATTAAAATGAGCACCGCTGCCATAAAGACTGACTTTAAAAATATATTTTGATTGATTATATTCAAAAATGTTTTTGATTATATTCAAAATGTTGCTCATAACAACCCAGGAATAGTTATCTCTTGCCTTAACCTTGACTTTACGTAAATCAGGGAAAGTTTTATTCCCAATGCATCCTCCTCATCCATCACTCCTTACACTTTATTAGCCCCGTGTTCTCCTATACACCACATTACCATCGTCACTAATGGCCTCGCACTAATGTAAGCTATAGTTTTTACTGACACACCTCCATCGATTTGTGTTTCCAGCTAATCTTTCCACGTGTCAGGGTTCCTAGCCGGTGTCCTGACATTGCACCGGTGTTGCATAGCGTCTCGTGGCTGTGTTGTGGGTGGGGCGCTCGGTGCAGATGGGCGCGTGGGATTACGTGGTTGTGTACCATAGGTGAGCAAAAGGCCCGAGCAGCCAGTTGGCACCAAAAAGAGGAGGAGGAGATGACGAGTTCGATGTTAACAAGCTGTCACTGCCAACACGAGCCACGGCGCACGGCAACAACACGCAACAACGGCCCGACACGCACGCTGTGATAAACAGGGAGCGACAACAGGCGTGTGCTGACTCCACCGGCGGAATTAAAAGTTATTTACGTCTGTTGTACTTTAACATTTGATCATTTCTGTTGATGTTTGTTTTGTTTAGTTTTTCTTTTACCAAGTCACCTTCACAAATGTGATCTTAATCTCAACGTGCCATTCTTGTTTAAATGGTTTAAATTAAATAAAATGAGATAAACTGAACAAAGATTGAACAATGGATTGGATTACAGTCTGCAGTGGCCAGTATCCTACGTTGACCTACAATGCAA
>KN469374.1:64335-83368 GCA_000787095.1 Periophthalmodon schlosseri
AGCTTAAAAGACCAAATTATAGAGTATATAGTATTTAAAAAGCACATTAAGTTGGTTAGAACGAAAATTAGGTTAATGTTAAATAAATATATAGATATGTTCAGTTTGAAAAAGTCTGATAACTTCAAATATATATTGTACAGTACACTGACAGTTTCAAAGCCACAGTCTGAATTACCACGTTGTGATAAAATAGGAGAATATTTCATGAAATTGCAAACTATGGCGATAAAACCCAACCTTTCTTTTTGGCACTGTGTAATTTATATAAATCTCTCCACAATGGGTTTTTGTTGCTTTTCAGATAAGCATTGAACTAGAGGCTGACGATGTGCCAAAAAAAAAAAAATCATAACACAATTTTTTAGAGACAAGATCACTAATTAAATTTGATCACAATTAAAGCAACTTTATACACGTTATTAGAAGTAACTAAAGTCATGACATCCTCTGTGTCTGAGAGGACTGAGCCCCGTCCTACATCTAACCAACAGAGCAGTTTGTTTGGGAAACATTTTGGCTGAACAAATGCCAGTATTCTGTTTTCAAAAGCATACATCAAAACTTGTATGAGCCAGAATCATTTTGCCTTTACTGCAGTCCCAGGATGGCTCTAGCCTGTTGGGTAAAACTATGCCCACCCAGACCGGAGGCCCTTTGTGTTTAAATACTCCCAGTTCTCAAAGCTCGGAACACGGAGTAACATTTACCAAAGTAGAAGTGACATTTCTGCAGAGTTCTCGGGGCGATCTGATTGGACGCTTGGTGGATTTTTAGGTCTTGCTCTGCCAATCACTCCCACAGGAAAGCTGCCTCCAGTGAACACATGCATAGCTATGTCGACTTGAACTTTTCCTCAAGAACTTGCCTTTGTATGAGAGAGAATGGGAATTTTAAGCAGGACTCCTGTGGCTCTTTAGCAAGCAAAAGCACAGATAAATAGAAGCATCAAGAAGAAATGCCTTTATTTTTTCAGAGACGCTTCTTTCTCTTTCCTTTTTGTTTCTTCCCACCTGCCGTCAGTGGAACTAAATATCTGACAATCGTAAGTGTTTCAGCCCGGAGTGTCAGCGTACTTGGCAGGGCACCCCATGGCTAATCCAGTCAGCCCTAGCAGTGACACTAAACTAGTGAGAGACAGAGAGGGATCCAGACTGACACTGTGACAGAGGCCTCCACTGCCAGAGAGGCCACGCACAAGCACTAGCTACAGAAAGAGATGGGAATCGTCAGGGAATATAAATACATGGTTTAAGGCTGGCTAACACTAAAACTCTTGTATCTGAAGAAGTTGTATAAGCTGGAGTAGAAGTGGCAGTAGCTGTAGCGGTAGTAGTTATTTTTTTTGTAGATTTTTCCAGCTGTGTTTATTTACAGCTAGTGAGAAACAGTAGCTGTAGTAGTTAAAAAAACAAATAAGACTTTTAATCACTGGCATTTAACATAAAATATAGTCAAATGTATTCCTCCAAAGTCTGAACTCTGCTCCAAACCACATGTTTTTACCGGCAGAGGATGAGCTGCAGAAATCTCCATTAAAAAAACCCAAGCATCGAATTAATATTTGATTAACTGCACAGCCTTAACGTCTTACTTACTCAAAAATACTTTACCAATACAAATTCTGAGCAGTATTTTATTCCAGAGTACAGATTTTGACTACTTTCCTCTCTGGCTGTGAAAAATGATGGAGGAATTCAGAGAAGTGGGCCATTACACAACCCTTGACAGAGGAACAAAGGTAACTTAAAAAAAAGTGTTGAGAAAAGATCCAAGAGCCGTGGATCCAGGAGGAGGCAGGGGGTACCGGGGTGTCCTCCAAATCCATTTGTCACCCACGCTCTCATTAGGGTTTGCGAGTGGGCGGCTGGTTATAAATAGTCTCGGGCGCGTGCGTTTGACAGGAGGGAGTCTCAGATTTGATGGCGGGACATTAATCTCTCGGAGAAATCCCCAAAGACGAACGGACAGACAGACAGAATGACACACACATCTGCTAAAAACAAGCACAGCGTTTTATCTTTCTGCAAATGACAGTGAGTTGGTTTTTGAACATCGGGGCTTGGCTAAAAGTCAAATAGAACCATGATTTAAAGGACACACATTATGCATTATTTGTTTTGTTTCTGGCCCTTGGGGAACTTTCCTTTGGCATCTCATGTTTTAGAACTGACCTTGTATAGAACCAGACATTCTTTTCCATCTTGGGCACTCCCCATATGGAATCTGGTATAGGGCTCCATCTATTGGTAGCAGAGGCAGTTGCCATGTGGGAAAAATATTTTAGGTAATAACAAACATGTCACAACATGTTAAAGTAAGCACACAGTTGAAATTAACGCTATTTGATGTTAGAAATGCTTAGAACAAGACTGGTGATGATTTATGAAACTAAAAACTGTGCAGGATTTCTACCTGTGACGCAACAATCTTGGGAAAATTCAGAATGTGTATTACTTGAGGGTCTGAGGCAAAGGGCTTTTTACAGAGGATAACTAAAGCGTGAATGAAGTTAAATACAACTCCAGGTATGTTTTTGATGAGGGAACAATGTTAAAACATGGCTAAAGGCTAAGGTAAATTTAGCACAATACGCGTCCTTTAAAGTGTGCAGTATAAGTCGTTTAGCTGTATTCTTGTGGTTTATAAAATGACACTCTATTCTGTCCTGGTGGCCTGACATCTTTTGGCTTCCTATTTGACTTTCTCCACTGAGCTCTTCATGCATCGCTTGATATTTGACAACTTTCCAGTTTAAACAGCCTGCCAGACACTCAAAGCATCTTCTTCAACTTCATGAACCCTCTTAAGCAATTTCCTATTTCCCACAGCTCCTTAAATGCATCACTTATTGACATTAATTTGAAAAAAAAAGAAGTGGCCTTTCCATCTGACATCTGGTGCCTGGTGTTCTCAGCCTGTGGCCAGTTGGAGCAGCTGTTCCCATATGCTCTGGCCCGTCTAGAAGCCCGTAAGTGACAATTATCTATTTTCTATAAATCTATAAACCGACAGCTGAAACGATATGTGTAAAAATGCACTGTAAACAGAGATGGGTTTGTTTTATAGCCAATGCTGAGATGCTTTCTTCGGAATCCTATAGTTTAAAGGTCCTATATAACACGAAATGGATTCTTGTGAGTTTTAAGCCATGTTATACTGCTGTTACCTCCTCAAAAACATACCTGGAGTTGTGTAGATCAGAAAATAGCATAACATAGGCCCTTTAGAGTTGATATGCAAGGCTGATTTGGATAATATCCCCTATACGACAATACTGTGTCACAAAAAAATATTGCCTGGCACTGCTGTATATTAGAAACGTATAAGAAAACGCTAAAACAACCTAAAACATGCACAAAAGGTCAAATCCTCCAGCTAAGGTAATCCGGGCCAAGTCTAGCTCAAGCCCATTGCTCCTCAGAGGCATTGAAGGATGGGTCAAATGCAGAGGGCAAATTTCTCTACATGGTTAATAACGTGTACCTTACCTTAGCTTAAACAAAATAAATACTTTCCCCCACTCTGTTTCATTATGCGTATTCTGTCAAAATAAAAACTTTTGAACTACTATGAGTACTACGCATTATAAGACCCTTTATTCACACTTCAGACAGTACATGTCACAAATCTGTAGCTGTACACTAAATCTATGTGCCCCACACATTACCCCATTGCCCCAGTGATGCCTCTGCATAGTTAATCACGACGATATAAAACTGTCCCAGGGCCGAATAGAGACTCAAAGGAAATTCACAACTACGGAGCCTTCAGTTTACGGCCAGCCCAGATCTGATTTAAGACTCTCGTAATGGCAAGTTTAATGGTCCTGTAGTTTCCTCATTCCATCCATGACATAATCCAAATATATGTCAGAAACTGGAGTCAAATGGGTGAACGTGAATATTGTTGCTGTAGTTTTCAATTGAAGAGGCTCTATGTATGTTTTTAGGTAGAGGTTCCGAAATCCTCTTTTCCCCGTGGAGATGTTGTTGTTGTTTTGCCTGAAACGTTGCACAAAATGGCGTAAAACCTAGAAATTTCCATAGAGACAGTCAGGCGACTCCACCAAACCTAGTATTTTTAGATAAGTTTATATCACAGGAGGACAGGAAGTGCTCCACTGTGTTTTTAAACTCCATACACCTTCACTAGAATCATTTGGATAATTTCAGACCTGGAATTGCCAATCTCTGCTGAACTAACGGTAAAATGTAGCTGTTAACTACAACTACAAATGCTTCATGACATCACAAGGTGGAACAGAGCATTTTCAGCTTTGGAGATGTAGACAGACTAATAAAAAAGTGTTACTCAAACATGTGTGAATGAAACAAAACACAACTTCAGGTATGTTTTTGAGGCTGTAACAGCATTATAACAGGGCTTAAAGCTCACAACAGTCCATTTTGTGTAATATAAGACCTTTAAACTGGGTGAAAACCAGATTAATCGAAACGCACATATACATTACAGAATTTGTAGTAGTATTAAGTTCTGCCAACAAACACTGAATGCAAAATGAACAGAATAAGGTTGACAAATAGGAAGCAGTGGTCAAAAGTTAGCCACAAATTTCAATGTATGCTATCCCCCAGTTGCATCATACATGTATTAGTAAAGCTGGGGGACTGCAGCATTTTTTTTTTTCCTATGGGCACTGCAGCATGTAGCATTGTGTGCAGTGTGTGCTTGTTAAAAAGACAATTTTATTTTGCTGACGACAAAATGTAAGTACCAAGATATCCTCGTCTATTAGCAAGAAGCACATTCGAACACCAGCCATAAGGTGCCATTGCCACTGCATACATTAAAGCAGCTATAATTTTACAATTTAATTAACGGTCCTATATTACACAAAATTGACTCCTGAGAGCTTTTAGCTATGTTATAACGCTGTTACCTCATCAAAATCATACCTGGAGTTGTGCTTTGTTATACCTGGAGTGTGCTTTGTTTCATTCACACATGTTTGAGTAACCCTTTACTATTATAAGCTCAAAATGCTTTGTTCCGCCTTGTGATGTCATGAAGCGGTAGTTTTCAAGTTCACCACCATCTTTTACCTTTAGTTTAGTAAAGATTGGCAATTCCATGGCTAAAATCATCCACATAATCCTACTGAAAGTGTACAAACTTTAAAAACACAGTGGAGCACTTCTTGTATTACCACATGACATTACAAGGTGGAACAGAGAGAAGGACACAGCCTAAATATGCAGGGTTTGTGTGTTAAACATGTGTGAATGAAACGAAACACAACTCCAGGTCTGTTTTTGATGAGAAAACATTATAACATAGATCAGAAAATAGCAAAATATAGACCATTTAAAAAGGGATTATGAAAATTTAAACCTTAAGTAGAAAGCACTGTTATTTCTATGTAAAAATATCTAAACCTACCGATTATAAAATGTACAATAATTTATATTTGCAACAACTACAAGACGCTGCAAGTAACAGACTTGGGTAGTACTTGAGTGACAATTGAACTACAAATCAACCATGCATCACACTCTCCTAATGACGTGCTAATTTAGACAGGATCTATTTCCATTTTAAAATACTTTACTTTTACACATACGCCCAGTTCTAAGTTGTTTTTAAGTACAGCTTGATAAAAAGTAACAGTCCCCAGCAGAGCGCTAATACCAGACGTCCCCTGTTCACGTCCCATAAATTTGAACTGAGGGGCCAAAGCAGAATATATGAGCAGAGTCAGGACGGCAGCACCAAACCACAAAAGCTCTTCATCATGTCCACTCCTCATCCCTGTACACACATTTCAATTCTTTATAGACCTGACAAACTGCAGATCTGGGCCTAAACTGCGCCTGGGGACAAGCAAAGTAGAGCAGTCTTATTCTTGGTCATTTGGATTTTGTACAGCAAGTAACGTGTAGTATGTGTAAGGTATGAAATATGACTACATCTGTGACAAGAGCAAAACAACAACGGCAGTCTCAACTCACTAGAGCCAGTCTCCAAAACAGACTAGGTTTTATTCATCTAGACTAGACTAGATGAATAAAACCTTGTCAGAATAGCAACCAAGCGTCGCGTACGATTAGGGCAGTTGGGTAGTTAATTGAATTTTAACCAAGATCAAAGTAATTTCTAATTGTCAATTATTTATCCCACTTCTGATACCAGTGTAGCGTTCTGGTGTAAGAAAACACGCCAAATTTCTTCTGGTTGTTTATTTTCTGAACACAAGGGCTACTGTCGGCCGTAACCGACGCCAAAACAACAGTGAAACAACAGCAGTCTCATGAGAGCCAGTGTCCAAAACAGACCAGTAACCATAGGCTGTATATATAAATGGACATAGCTAACGTACTAGCCACCGCGTTCCAAACAGGAAGCGATCATGGGCGCGCTTCCGGCTCCATTCATTCTGGCTCCAATTCAATTTACATCGGAAAATTGTCGTTCCTCTCTCTGTAACTGCTGCTGTCAGACTCATCATTTTTTCATTCTGGTCCAATTCAATTTACATCGGAAAATTGTCGTTCCTCTCTCTGTAACTGCTGCTGTCAGACTCATCATTTTGGTCTTGAAATGTTCGTATTAACCCGCTCTACATGATCCTGGTATTTTTATTTCGCTACTGTGTCCATAAATCAAGATATGAACATTAATAACAGACAAATCAGGCGCCTTCTTTCCCCGAGGTCACTCCCACTAGTGTTAGCAACAGATTTGATTGACAGCGTTGCTAAGGGCCGGTTCCTGCTAAACCAGCGGGCAGAGAAGGGGCGTTACCTTCAACAGACTCGCTCCGGATTGGCTCTTTGGTTGCTATGATACTCACGGTCGGAATTCCTAATATGCAATTTGGCTCCAAGTTTGTAACCGCTAGCCCCGACGAGCTTCATTTGACTGGAGCCGAACGCTATGGGTGACGTCGCACTCACTTGGTCCACTTCTTTATACAGTCTATGCCAGTAACTGACGAATAGAGCCTTGTCGGCATAGCAACCAAGTGTCACATACGAAAGCAGTTACATAAACAACAACACAAACAGTTACAAGAACGACAAAAGGTGTCGACTCTGAACTAAACACAAAGATCACTACAGTATTGTTAAGGCTTTTTAATTGACAGGTCTAAAGTCAGTCCTTTGTCAGTAAAAGCATGTGATTTGGAGCAGATTTTGAGGTTTGAAAAGAAAAATAAAATTAAAAAAAATAATTGATCATTAAGCAGAAAAAAACCCCTGATAATCTGTTGCCATATTGCCCAGCTCAATGAAGAATAAATAAGATACATGTGAAATAATAGAACAACAAAAGAAGCAGATGTAATGTCAAACAGTTTTTCTTGAGCACATCCAGCAGAAAACAAAACGCTGCATGTTCGCTTTCATCTACATAACGCCTTTTCCGAGCTGTCTTCTATCTGACAACTCATTCTATGCAGACAAAGGGAGGTTGAAAGGAAGAGAATCTACAATATGTCTCTGTAAAGTTTGACGCTTTTGTAGCAGGACTTACTGTAACACAATAAGATGTGTTTATAATTGCATTGGTATTAAGACTGGACAATTAGACAAAAATGTGTTTTATCTTCAAAGTAGAACCAAACTCCAAATCCACTTTTTTCGCTACTAAACTGTGTATATCGTGTTTTAATAGAATTATCTACTGTTCCCAGTCAGTTTTTGGCAAGTTTATTACATTTGCAGCTGTTCAAATATGACTAAATCTTGCCAAAATTTGTGCTGGCTTCAGTGGCCTCTGCGATTTCAAGTAGTTGGTGACATCACGAAAAACTGCCATAATTACAGCCAGGTGTCTGATTACAAACACCTGGCTGCAGGGGCGGAGTTAGAAATGTGGATAATTGTTAAACCAATCACACTGTTCCTTATACCCCCAGACCCCGCCCATCCTCCTCTCTCTTTTCTTTAGTCCTCCAGGTACTGCCCAGTTTAGCAGCTCTATTTGAAATGTGGTTGTGGGCGGAGTTTAGGTGTTTAATCCCACTTTAATATGGATCACAACCACAATCACAATTTTTGGTTCAGACTTTATTTTTACTTTTACTAACAGAGTATTGGCTGTAGACCTCTAAGTTAAAAAGCCCCAAGCGCATTATTCATATTTTCACTTCATTTGTTTATTTGTTTCGAGCTGATTCATGAACACAAGAAGTAAGTATACATGTATCTAGTACTCTTAATGTATATTTCACTTTTTCTTTTCTTATCTTTTTATTTTATCTTGAAAAGGAGTGGGAAGAAGAACACGTATTAAATCCCACCCTTAACAATTAGAACGATTAGAAACGACTCCATCTTGTGAGTCATTCTGTCAGTGTGCCCACTGTTTGGGTGATATAATTTGTCAAGATGTACAACAAAATTTAGAAGGAGGGTTAGCAATAGGGCTTTGCCAAAAATCGAAAGATCGATGGATCACAATCTAAACTTTGGTCGATCTTGATGACAAAGCAACTGCATTTTAATCGACAGGTCTACAGCCAAATCCTGTGGCAGTCAGAGTCTCCCTTGTTTAGGTGAAAGCACTGAGTCAGGACCACAGCGCGTCTCTTTCTCCCCACATGTCCTCGCAGTTCAAGTTTTGACTTAAATCTGCACAATTTGACAAAAAAAGTCCAGTGTCTCCTTCGGCGTACCTCTGCGTGTGCGGCGCCGTCTGCCCCACTCGCCCTCCCTCTCTCTGATCCAGCGGCAGCTCCTCACCTTCTCTCCTCTCGTGCTCATATCTTTTGTGCTTCTTACCATTATAATCCAAGTTACGGAAAGTAAACAACTATTTTGTCACCATTTATGAGTGAAATTTAAGACCTCATTTAGCGCACTGACATCGGGCGTGTTTCTGCCGGTAACATGCACGTGCTTTTAGGCTTAATATATTGTACAAACTCATTAAAAATTTAAATGTGTATTTCTCCGGAATTATTGGTCCTATCAACACGAAATAAAAACTGTAGTGATCCCGACGCCCTGTTATGCCTGAAGTCCGTCTATGTTTTCAATAAGATGGAATAAGATCCATCCATCCATTTTCTTCTGCTTATCCAGGGTTGGATCGCGGGGGCAGTAGTCTAAGCAGGGACTCCCAGACTTCCTCCACCCCAGACACTTCCTCCAGCTCCTCCAGAGGGATCCCAAGGCATTCCCAGGCCAGCCGAGAGACATGGTCCCTCCATAGAATAGAATTTTTCCAATAGAAAACTGAGATTGATCAATATGGGGGGAAAAAATCTTGATTTTTATTTTATTTATTTTTTTTTTCCATATCACCCAGCTAGCCCAGTTAGCATGTATTTCAAAGTACTGGAAACTGGAGTATACAAAGAAAAAAACTACACAGAGAAAGGAATAACATGCAAACCCCACCCCAGGTAAGGCCCTGACCGGAAATCGAACCAAGCGCCTTCTTGCTCTGAGGTCAACTGTGCCACTGTGTTTTTTTACTAATTTGATATTTGTTTTGACATCATTGTACTACAGGCATTTTGAATAATGCATTTCTGTTGTACACTTCCACAATACTAAACCGTGGGATGAAACCAGGGGCATAGTGAATAAATAATGACTTAAACCTTGGAGCCTAATAAACAGGGGAAAAGCCTTCCTCTGGAGAAGCAACAATACCACGGTGCACAAAAAGCCAAGTAGTATCTCACAGATGAATGGCTATGCTTTATTCACACTGACACGAAGCTATAGTTGAAACGTACACAGCACTGCTACACAGGGGCTAATTGTGATTCAGTGTGCAGTGAAGGGGGAGACAAAAGGAAAAAAGGCAAGAGGTGCTGGCCTGTATTGACTGCAGAACCTTTGGGCTAATGAAAGCACAAAGACACAACAACAGCGGCTCATTACTGTCAGTGTGTCAGGGGCAAAGTCTCTGCACTTTATCTGCAGTTATTAAGAGACACCAGCCAATAACAGGAGCCTGCTCTGGTACTGGCAGGTCTCAGTGCTCTCTGCTCGGGAGTTCTGTTTTATACAGTAGACGCGCGTGTGTGTGTGTGGCAGATGTACAAATACTATAAGACACGGCTGTAAAGAATGTGGGAGACATCCAGTGCAATGGTTCACTGAAGAAAGAACAGAACAGGATGAGACTGTACCAAACACAGCCTTATGGTTTGGGGCAGAAGCCAAAGGTAAACGCCCAAACGAATCAAAGCGGACACGCCGACGCCTACGGATGTTTTAACTACAACATACATAAAGCGTTTTCTGCCAGCTTTCAAGATACGAGGTCAACAGTCAGGCAAGTGAAAGTGAAAGTGAGTTGAAATAAAAATTACACTGCTCAGTCTTATTTTGTTGAACTAATATTTTGCTTTGTACTGCCAATAGTGAGAGTGGAAAGAACAGTAACTTTTAGAAGCATATCAAGTAGGCCTGATGCATAATACAATCTTTTCTAATTAGACGGTGCTTTTCACCTTCCCTCTTGCCATTTGCCACCTACAGGCAAACAGCACAGTTTAGAGTCAGTGTAGAGATTTCACACTAGAGTCCCTGAGGTTGGTATTAGGTTGGTGCCTGTACACTGAAGCTGCCAAATGGGTTATTAGAGTGGCATAATTATGAAGAATAACCAGACTATCCAAACCCAGCTGCTCAGGCAACATTTCCAATACAGCGTCTCAAAATCTGACCAGAGAAGACAGCAAGTGGGAAAGAAGAGATAGAAAAAGACACTGACATCACAGCTCAATTTTCAAACAAACGAGATCGGAAATGTACAGAACCACTAATAAAAATACTCGCATGTAAATAAGAATCAACACGGCAGCTCAAGAAGACGCATTAGGTTTCAGATAAACTAAAACCGACATGCGACAAACGACTTAAAAGTCTCGGCGGGTGCACAGAGGAAAGCACGACTCGGAGTTTGTGGAGACGGTTGTCACGGCGAGGCAGAGGAGGATGTGTCAGGAGCAGCTTGGGTCCGTGAGGAGTCGCACGGAGTGAAGCTTTGAACGTACAGGAGGCAGGCAGATGCAGACGGAGCTACGTGACGATAATAACAAGTGCCGCCATGTTGCAGGTTGTCAACAAACATATAGTTTTATATAAGAGACTGACGCAATGGAAAAAGATTAATTTAACTAAAAGAACCTGAAAGCATATTTTAGTCAATTCATAAAGTGATACGCCTACAAGAAGAATTGCAATTAAATCAAATTTGTGATCTTACTACGGGCAGCAGTAGCTCAGTTGGTAGAGTGTTTGTCCACTGATCCAAAGGTTTGCGGTTCGAATCCCACTCTTGATGTAAGCGGTCAGATTCACTGACCACAGGTTGGCTCCCACAGATAAATACTGTTGTGTCCTTGGGCAAGACACTTAACCCATCTTGCCCCTGTGTCTGTGTACACTGGTGTGTGAATGGGTGAGTGGTTCCTTGATGTAAAGCGCTTTGAGGTGGAAAAGAGCTATATAAAAATGAGTGACAATTTAATATAGGTCGTTAGCAAATCACAAAGGCTACAATTGTTGGGAAATAAAATGTCTGTTGGAAATAGCAAAATCTGTTGTCTTGATGGGATACAAAACCAACTAAACCTGTTGGCTAGACCTCATCAAACAAGAATGTGATATTCTATAGCACTGGTTTTGCAGTTCATATTTTAGTTTTTACCTTCTCTCAAATTTTAATCATCTTGGATATTAAAGGGCCCATATTACACTGTTTTCTGATCTATGTTATAAGGTTGTTTCCTCATCACAAACAGACCTGGAGTTGTGTTGTAGACAGACTAATAATAAAGGGTTACTCAAACATTTGTGAATGGCACAAAATACAACTCCAGGTATGTTTTTGATGAGGTAACAACATTATAACATGGCTTAAAGCTCACAAGAGTCAAGTTTGCGTAATATAAGACCTTTAAAATTAGCACTTTGAGCTGAATCTTGATTTTCAAACAGGTAAATATAACAACAGGCATATTTGTAAAATTGACTCACATCTGCTTTATAGAGTACTCCATAGCATCACATCCACAAGGAGAATATAACTGCTACTACTACTACTACTACTATTACTGCTGCTGCTACTAATAATACTATTACTACTTCAGACAAAATGAACCAACCAACCAACATTAGGGAAAACATAACCTCATTTGCAGTAATAAAAAGTTTGTGCCCACCTGTGCGTTTCTTATCACTGTCCATAGGTCCCTCCTCTGCAACTTTCTCCCCCGTCATGTCCTCCTTTCACTCCATAGACCCATCTCTCTGCATTCATCTACAGCTGCTTCAACCAACAATGGGACACAGGCAGAGGCAGAATATTGTGTAAAAATCATGGAAGGACGGCAGCCAGTGAGGGACAAAAGGACTGTCAGAAGCAGTGGGAGAAGAGGAGGAGTATGAGAGAAAAAGACTAGAGAGAGGCTGCAGTGGCTCTCAACATTTTCCTTTCTGTCTGTCTGACTCTGTGTCCAACCCTGTCCATCTCCACACTTTTTTACCCTCCATAACCCACATTATGTCCGTGCGAGTGGGCGTACCAAGCCAGCGGGCGGCAGGAGGAAGCCATGGAGGTTTGTGGCTCTTAAAACGAGTGAGCGACTCCTTCCTATAGGCTGCTCGCGGTGTGTGGCACGGCATGGGTTCATTGACCTGGTTGTTTAATGCTTAAGGCAGTTCTTAAAAAGCAGATGATAGTGGAAGATAGAAGTTACTGCTGCACAATTTTTAAAAATCAAGACAAAACTGCAAGTAAAAATATAGTTTAAATTTGTATTATAACCACAGACTGCAGAAAGAAGTGGACTAAGGCAGTGTGATGTCGCCCACAGCGTTCGGCCGCAGCCAAATGAAGCTCATCGAGGCCAGCAGTTCAAGGGACGAATTTGGAGCAGAGTTCCATATTTGGAATTTGACCGCGAGTATCGTACCAACCAAAGAGTCAATCCGGAGCGAGGCTGTTGAAGGTAACGCTCCTTCCCGCCCACACCGCTGGTTTAGCAGGGAGCGGGCGCTTAGCAATACTGTCAATGAAACCTGTTGCTAACGCTAGCAGGAGTGACCTCGGGGAAAGAAGGCGCCTCACTGATCTGTTATTAATGTTATATCTTGATTTACAGACAAAATAGCGAAAAAAATAGCAGGATCATGTAGCACACATTAATACAAACATGTTAAGACCAAAATGACGAGCCTGACACATTAATACAACATGTTAAGACCAAAATGCCGAGCCTGACAGCAGCGGTTAACAAGAGAGAGGTGAAAGTTTTTCAATAAAAAGTGAATTGGAGCCATAGTCGACGGAGCTGGAACTCACTTCGTATTTGGAACGCGGCGACTAGCTGGTTAGCTGTCCATTTATATATATACAGCTTATGATAATAACTTAAATTTAGGCCTTAAAACTCATGGATAACAATAACATCCCCTTTAGAAGGTTTTAGAAGGAAACACTTCAAAATTTGTTATCGTGACAGACCTACATAGTTTGAAAATTGTTGTTAATATCTTATCTATAGCAGATTGTGTGGCAATGGCATACAGCTCTATTTCTGTATAAACACCTTTGCTTGCGTATGTTATTTCTATTTCATCTTGTTAACAAAGAAAGATAAGACAAGAGCCAATGTATGAGTGACGTGTGATAGAGATGCCATATGTACCATTATAATTCAGTTCAGTCTTCACTTTAACACACTTACTGTTCGGTGTTTAGTGGTATCAGTTTTATTCCTGTTACACCATTGTTCAAATACAGGAACAAAATCCATTTCCGAGCTCCATTCATAAAGAAAACTTATGATCATATATCACTTTTCTGTTCACCTAAGAAGCTCTTTAGATTTCATTCTCAGCTGCGTCACCTCCGCGCCTCAGGGATCGTCAATCTCTCCATCTTGATCCGTGGTAATAAAACCAGCCCCATCAAAGTGCTGTACATAAACACGAGTCGCCCCTGGGTGCTGCAGCTCAAAGTCCATCTCACAGCAAATCACAGAGAGCACCGGCGTCAAGTGGGTCGGTAATTAACACCAAAAAACCGGGATTTGAACTAAAATGACGCTTTGAGTCGGGGGTGGGCGATATTGACAAGTAAATAGTGGCTAGTGCTCACGCCTCACGGTGAGAAGGTTCCAGGTTCGACTCCTGGGCCTTTCTGTGTGGGGTTTGAATGTTTCTCCCCGTGTCTGGATGGGTTTCCTCCATAGACTGTCAAATGAAGCTCATCGAGGCAGTTATGGGGCGAATTTGGAGCCAAGTTCTGTATTTGGAATTCATAGCAACCAAAGAGCCAATCCAGAGCAAGGCTGTTGAAGGTAACGCCCCTTCCCGCCGTCTGTGTGTTAAACATTTGTGAATGAAACAAAACCCAACTCCAGGTCTGTTTGGGATGAGGAAGAATTGAAACAAACCCAACTCCAGGTCTGTTTGGGATGAGGAAACAACATTATAACATCGATCAGAAAATAGCTTAATATGGGCTTTTAAATGCAGGACTAATATGTACCCACTAAATACCTGATGAGACTGGCCCTATGCAGAGACACACATGCTGAGCTCCACAAGGTCAACAACGGCCTCCTGGGGCTTAACATCTGCTCAACATCAGCCAACATTGTATCACAGAAATCCTACGTGCAAATATACAAAATACTTGTACGTCCTCACGCTTAACAGGTCTAATTCTATACAAGGACAAGACAAGAGAAAACTGCTTATCTTCCACCTTTGAAGAGCATTTACTGAAGCAACAGCCACCAAATACAGATGAGCCATTAATGAGCTTATCCTCTCTGACCTTTTAATTATCAGAGCACAACGCAAGCACTCCTTCGTTGTAGACATCTCCTGGGTTTACTCCGTGTTCTCATCCTGCCTACAGAGATAGAGAAAACGAAGCGATATTTTGTGTACTCTCCAAATGCAATAGGTTAGTGGCCAGTGTGACTGCAGTAAACCAAAGTAAATTTATGAGCCTCATTACCACTGGTCAAACCCTCTGATCCACAATTATGTCCCATCAGGAAAGAAAGGATCTGGTCATTATGGATGCATATCACAGTAGCACGCACATCACAGCACAATTGGAAATAAACTGAGACTGAACGGAGAACTACACCTGAAATAAACCAGGACTAAAACAGGACTAAACCAGGGCTAGATCAGGGACAAAGTAAGCCTCCATCAGGACTAAACTGAGGTCAAACCAGGACCAAACCAAGACATTCATATGACGTCATAATATTGTAACTGGGACGGGGTGACCACCTTGTTGTTACCTTGGAAAAGTTACTGCATTATGGCATTAAGCTTAGCTATCTTTATTTAAATGATGTTGTTTTTTACTGCTAAAAAAACATGCATTGTAACTGTGCACAAGCTCGTATGTCTCGCTTGTAGCTTGGCCAGGTTGTTTCCATGGAGACAGATATATATTTAATGCCATACTGTGGAAGATTCCAAGCTGGCACCCAGGCGCAAACATCTTTTCTGTAAGCATAAACAAACCAAATTGTAAGTAATATTTAAAAGTATTTATAGTATTAATCAATCACAAATGCCTGACCCATTGAAAGGAAAAAAAAATTAGCCAAAAAATTAATAGAGCAAATTTGTGGATCCATTTGAACAAACATTAATCTGGCTCAACTTTTTGTTTAGATATTTCATTCAACAACCATCCCTTGAGTTACTGTATATTAGCCCTTGTTCTCCATCAAACTTTATGACATCATTAAATTAGCAGGATACAGTATATTGGTGTCTCCGACCTGCTGTGGAACTTCCTGTCTGGCTGGTTGCCGTTGCATTAACTCTAAAAGTCCTCATGGCCCCTATTCGCCCTCTACATCCTATAGCTGACTTCCTCTTCGGCTTCTTGTGAGCGTTTCCCCTGAGACCACTTCAGATCCCTGGTTCCTTTATCTCAGTGAAGAAGCATCTGGAAAACAAGTCCTGTCTCCACCTCTTTCCATCACATTCAATCACTAGCTTGTTTATTCAGCTCTACTCCCTCTGTCTGCCCCACCCGCTGTCACCCCAATGCTCACAGTGTCTCAGTCCCTTCCTATAGCATCACTTATCACGGAAAAAAAAAAAAAAAAAACTCTCTTTCCTCTATATATCCACTTGCATTCGTATTTGCTCGCGTTGTTTTTGGTTTTAGCTGCATTTGACACTTGGTTCCTGACGCACCTCCACTCCGCCGCAGGATTTTGTTGTCTTGGAAGAGGCAGAAGCACTTGTGTCGTGTGAAGGTGAAGGGAGCTGGGTGGATCCACTGCTCCTAACCACCCCCCATGCAAGGTTACAAAGGTAGTGTCTCCTTTATTCAAGGGTAAACAGGGCAGAATGTTTCATACAAGATCTGGTGGTTATTTCATCATTTATATTGCCTCATAGCATATTTTCCAATTAATATTTTAAAGGGGACATATAATGATTTTTGTGGGGTTATTAGTGTTAAACTATAACATACGTAGATCATCATTTACATTTTGTTAATTGTAAACTGCAATATTGAAATAGAAATGGGTTCAAAACTGCAGAACTGATATGCCCCGCCTCATAGTGGCTTTTCACCGTAACAAACCGGCGATTTTAATGTACGTATTCAGAAAAATGGCTTTGTAACATTTTTGAACTTTTCAAGTATGACCTATAACTAAGCACACAGCTGTAGGAGGAGATAAGGGGTAGGTGGAAACGGGAATTTTCTGAGCACTCATGCCGCGAATGCAGGACAATACAAGATTACACAAACATGAAACACTCAAAATACATCTCTGAGTACACTCATGCAACCTCACTGTTAGCGTGACTACTTCCTGTCCTATTGTATCTCTGATTTTCAGGCCGAGTCATGGTAAAATGAATAATTAATTAAAGATAAGGCAGTGGACAGGGAGCTGCGGGCGGATGTCACTGACAACATGTTAAAAACTACACAAATTGAGACACAAACACCTCTCTTTCTAAACACAGAAGTATTCATTACTCCTTGTTTAGAAAGAGAGATGTTTGTGTCTCAGTGCTAACGCTAATGCTAATTGTGAGGCATAGTCAGTATTAAAACAACATGACAAACTAAAGTATTCTACATTTAAAAACAATCGGGTACTCTTTATTTTTATTAATTTGAATTTTAATAGATTATTTGTTTTATATTTTACACTTTTAATAAGTTAGCATAAGCTGAGAGACACAGCGAGCTAGCTAGTGTGCTACTGTGCACAGAGCCAATTTAAGGGTTTGGGAAAATGTATCATAGTTTTTTATTGTATTTATTTTTTTTATTGCTATTGTATCTTACAATGGGTTGAGGCCTCCCCAAAAAGATACAGGGAATTAACTAGAGAATTTTGACTTGGGCTCAAGGCTAGAGGAGGTAGTGAGAGTATCTGCCCACTGCCGCTAATTACCGCTGCCTGGTTCTGGTTCAGCAACCTCTGAACTGTATCTTTCAACGGGGCTCCCAGAGATAAAATCAGCAGGGATTGTGAAGAATAGAGAGTGGAAGATAGTGTATGACACCACAGCAAAAACAGAGCACAACCTTTGACCCTGAATCACATTTTGAGGCTGATGCAACGATAGAAATAAAGTTGGTATCTTGTAGTTTGTGGTAAAGGGACGTATCTGTCGTTTTTGTAACTTGGCCGGGCCACATGGTACAAATGCTGCCGGGAGATAAGCGAGGCACCCAAGAAAATGTTGAGCTGATAAGAACTGGCCTCAGAAAACGCGGACACTGACAAAAACTTCTAGCGCAAGAGAGCCAGAAAGAAAGTGACAGAGAGAAAAAGAGAAAGAGAGAGACAGCGAGAGAGGGAGAGACACAGAGAGAGGAAGAGAGAAAAAGAGAGAGAGAAGGGCAGAGGCAACCACCGCAAGCTAATCACCACAGTAACAGGGATGGATGGGCAGCACTGTCCCTATCAACCGTTATCTTGGGTTGGAAAGTCAAGTCTCAGTTCAGGTGTTTTGGAAGTCTGTTTAATATTGATTGATTACTGACTCTAAAGGGTGACTTAAGGACAAAATATCCCATATCCCACTCTGCCGCTAAAGCTGCACTATGTAGCTTTTATGCTTGTCTCCAGTGTGATGTTATTGCTTTACCTAGAATGATCCACAGAGCTGCTGCTCGGGTCCTGTCTAGAACCAAGAAGTACGAGCACATAAGTCCTGTGCTCAGGTCTCAGGGCAATAGACTTTAAAGCAGCTCTGCTTGTTACAAGTCTCTCCATGGCCTAGGACTACAGTACATCTCCGACATGTTAGTGCCATATGAACCATCTCACACTCTGAGGACTTCAGGGACCGACCTCCTGCTGGTGCCCAGAGTCAGGACTAAACATGGGGAGTCAGTGTTTCAGTTTTATGCAGCTAAAACCTGGAACAGTCTCCCTGAAGATGTGAGACAGGCCTCTACTTTGACAATGTTTAAATCCAGGCTCAAAATGGTTCTGTTTAGCTGTGCATATGACTGAAAGGTTTTTTTTCTGCACTCTTCTCTTTTAATGTTAATTTAATGATGATTATTTATGATTATTTATGTTTTGATTTGGTGTATTGTGATTTTAATGTCTTTCTTATTCTGTACAGGACTTTGAATTACTTTGTGTATGAATTTTGCTATACAAATAAACTTGCCTTGCCTTGTCTTGATAAGGCATTAAACTTATCTGTCTCCATGGAGACAAGAAGGTGATGCCACCAGATAAATAGGTCAGAGATGGAGAGGCACTCCCACTCAGTATAAATGCTTAAGGTTTAAAGTCATGCAGTGGAATATTTCAGGTAAAGCATAATCTCCATGGAGACAGGAAAAGTTACCAGAAATGTCTCCACAAGAAAAGTTACAGACTAAATTAAATGAACTTTGCAAATTTTGTATACAGTCTATTGTATTGGGGTATAAGACAATGAGATAAACGCTAATGACTTGACCATGAGGAAATGATAATATTATACGGCCCATATGACGCTATTTTCTGATCTATGTTATAATGTTGTTTCCTCGTCACAAACAGACCTGGAGTTGTGTTTTGTTT